>JAFIRS010004883.1:0-71917 GCA_018342105.1 Gonioctena quinquepunctata
GTGACGTTTCGTTTCTCTTCATAAAACTGTAACTCTTCGTTCAGAGCTCTGACTTTTCGATGAAACTGTTCCAATTTCCGTGTATACTCCTCTGTCATCGACAACATCAACCTCAACTGACGCCATTTCAACAAAAAACTCAAATATATACATGTTTCGTTCCTCTCCCCCTCTAAACACTATTTCGATCCACCCTATATATTCTGGTGACGGTTCAAAAGATATCCGTCCTACTACCAAGTCGCCGACAGTGCCTAAAGCCCGCTTAGATACAAATACGAATAGTAATCGTTCCAACATTGAATGAAGTTATCCCACGGTTCGAGCGTGCAGCTGCATACTCTCTTATCTTGTTAATGTAAACAAACTCTTTCACAAAGGATACCGCCGCCGATATCTTATCTCAATGTAAACAAGGATGCCGCCGATATCCGGTCCCCCTAAATAAACAACTGATAGAAGTGCTGACGTAGATAATACTCCTGCAAAGACTTGTCGGTTGAGTCATGACCGCATCATCGCTGGCTCCTCCCACTTTCAAATGGCCGCCGCCATTTGCGATCACGTGACACTTCCTCCCAACAATGCCGTTGACGGATATTGGTTGACACCCTTTCAATAGCTGCTCGGCTATTGGATAACGGCCGGCGGCTAACCATTCCCCCTCACCACCCCCACCTCCCCCACTCCACAACCCTCCCCCCCCTCACCGCCATCTTTTTCACAAACCCCTCCCACAACATGGCTGCCGCCATCATCCCTACCCCCACCCGAAAACCACCCCCTCAACCGCTCGCCAAAACCCACCCCTAAATAGGGGTTGCGCCAGAAGTGACATAGCCCTACTACTATTATGATTTTTTCTTTGTGAAAATTCAAAAATAAATTATAGAGACAATACCTAACTAGTTTTTTAACATCATGAGTACTGAAAAATAAATAGTAAATGAACGAAAAAAAAATTAAAAACAAGCTCTTAGTAGTAGTTGATGAAAACAGAACTAAAAAGTTAAGGATAAATATCATAAATAAAATATTTTCAAAGACAAGAGCACTTATACAAATGCACTCAAAAAGAAATACCAAATTCTTTCATTGTTTGATCTAGATCCCAAAATGGAGGACGAGTTTGTGATTATGGTCCAATATGATTCAAAATCGGTATGCGTGGGTTTTCCGGGTCGAAGATTATGATTTTTTCGCCAAAAATCAGGAATGAATTAGATAAACATTACTAAACCAGTTATTTAACATTATAATTACTGAAAAATAAAAAGTAAATATCAGGGTGGGCACAATCAAAGTGTCATACAGTCTTCACATTTCGCAAGCCAAGCAAAATTGTTATTGGATTAGGGCGTTACATATGGAACAGGGTCTCCCAAGAGCTGACGTGACGCCTCCAATGAATGTCTGGCCTACTAACTGTATAGGGTGCCCAATATTATCTTGCTCAGCTTGCGAGAGGTTGAAACATTCTAGTACTGTGATTGTCACCACCCTGGTATGGTGAAATGAAAGAGTTGAGTGAAAATTATTATGATTTATTAAAAATATAAGAAATACATAATGGTGAATACAAAAATACTAAGTGAAGTGAACAATGACCAATGGGGCTATGTACCAAAACGTGAATAAAAGTAACACTTACATTATTATAAAAACCAGGGGACAGACGTGTGTCATCGTGGACCGGCAGCATTGAAACGGGCATAAGTAAAAGACACTTATTATTGACATTTTGTTCGAAATATATTTTTTTTGCAGTTTAATTATGTAGAATAATACCTCCAAGAACCAGGACTGCGCCTCCACCAAATGTCACATCAGCTCTGCACCATATGTCACGCCCTTGCTCTTGGACTTGTGAAAACCTGGCTTTCTAAACGTATCGCGTGCCCAATAGTAATCTAGCCTAGCTTGCGAGAGGTTAATACATTATGCTACTTCGATTGCGACCACCCTGGTATACTGATATGAAAGAGTAAAGTGAAGGTATTCAATTTTTTTCAAACATATAAAAACCTGAAACAACAGTGAACACAAACATAACAAGTGAAGTAAACAATAAAAAAATTGGTGAACGGGTTTTGTCATAATAAGGAAAAGTACATCAGAATAACACTTACATGATTACCATCGCCAGGGAGATTAAATGTGTCATGATGGAACTACTTCAGACCACCTGTGAAGTCAAGCACACCAAGAGCATCTAGCACATGAGACCAAGAGCCCGAATCAAAATGAACACTTTAATTTATGGACTTGGAGCATGGGGGAGGAGTTTAACGTGCAGCGCCGCAGTGATGGAATCGGTTGAATTTGTCCGTATAGTGTCACTTACCACTTTTATATTGCCGTTTACCGCTTTTATAGTGTCATTTACCGCTTTGATAAAACGGGTGTTCACAAAGTTCGATAATTCGAAAACGACATTTGTATTGAAATTCGGCGAGTGAAAGCATTGAATCAGAGAGAGACCCAGGGTCAAAAGTGGGCGTATAATAAATGAACGACAATTCACGATTCAGCTGCGAATAACCTCAAATTAAATGTTTAGATGTCCCTCGGTGTGCATTTATATATGAGAATACTGCGTAAACGTATTTACGGTCGCCACGAGCATTCGCTCTGCAAGTGCAGGAAGTTCTTTCAACACCTTTGTAACAATCAATCTACGAAATGAAAAAAGTTCAATTGCATTTTTTTTCAAGTTTTTTAAGAAATTTTTTTGGTGAATTTCCACTTTGACATAAACAATTTTTTTTTATACTAATAATATAGTGATCTGAAAAATCATACGTGGAACAAATGGGAAATTCTGACACTAAACGAACAAACTAAAAAAAATTGTGAAAATCTATGAATGTAGAAACAAAATTTTATTTTCGAAATATTGATTTAAATTTCTTTCATATTTATTCAATATTATTTCTATTCGTTTGATGAATGAATGAACGTTTGTTCATTCAAGGAATCAAGAAAGAAATCTTACATTTATACATGAATACAAATTAAAGATATACCTATACATATATATTTTCATAACCTAATATAAATAATAATTAGATTATAACTATAACAAATACAGCATGAATAACATAGTAAGAGAGAAAAAATAACATATTCTATTGTTATAGCGATGTAGGTACACTGAATAAACAAGGGAGGTTGAGTACCCGTCTAGTTCATCAAAAAACTTGTGTTCGATATAAATGGTTCATAGTTTATTTTATCTGAAATATGTTTGTATTTGATCTAAATAAAAAATGTTTTGACTAATTAATCACTTTCAAAAGTTACCAATTTAATTTTCAGTTATAGCACTTATGACTACGATTAAGATATACATATTAAAAATTTTTTAAAGGTTAAAGATCGGGAGGAAGAAAAGTACATATGCTTTGCTAATGATATATGCAGTATCATCAAAGAAACATATATATACCCCCTTATGCACATATACACCCTAATGCACAATACAATACCCACTCACCTACCATCAAAATATGTAACCTAAAATTAGTTTATTTGTACAAAATAGTAAATTTAAAAGTTAATTGTAGATTCAAAATGGATCAATTACATTGTCGAAATATTTTCGATCATTTGAAAAAATCCATTCCTTCAATTTGTTTTTGAAAAGTTGAGCTGAATTAAATTTTCATGATGTTCGGTAAATTGTTCCATAGTTTCGATCCGATATAGCAGAAGCTTCTCTGTCCATGTGCTTTATGGGTAACGGGGGCATATAAAGCGGTTTGTATGTTTAGTCTCGTAACGTAAGCATGTGGTATATTATAAGTGTACTGTCGTTTTATAAAGGAACGAAAAAAATTTAACCTTTTTTAAAAGGGAATCTGCGAGGTTTTATGAAAATAATTTTCAGTATAAGTTTCCGGATGTTATTGATTGAATTCAGATAATTATTTCTTATTCCAACCAATGATACCATATAAAAATATGGATTCAACAAAAGCAGAGTATATAATTTTCAATTGTCTGTGAGATAAAGATTCAACCAGTTGTTTAAATCTGTAAATGAGGCCTCTGAGTTTATTCGTGATGTTGCGAGCATGCACTTCCCATTTCAGGAAGGAGTCAATATGGATGCCTAGATATTTAACAGTTTGTACGAACTCAAGAGTATGATTTCCTATAGAGATAGTATTATAATCCGGTGAAAAAGGTTTATACGAAGTTTTTGAGGCATTAACGGTCAATTTTTTCAAATCAAACCACTTAAATATATTTTGCATATCCTCTGAGACAATTCGTTGGATTTCTGACCAGTTTTTACAAACATAGGTAATCGCTGTATCATCGGCGCATGATAAAATTACTCCAGTTGAATCTAATTGTAGAAAAATCATTTTAGATAAATCGAAATAGAATCGGCCCCAGAAGGGTTCCTTTTTGGAACACCGACTGTTACGAACTCCTCTTGGCTGCACATATCGTCTATTTTCACAACTTGCCGTCGATCTTCGAGATAACTTTCAAAAATGTCTAATGCAATTCCACGAATGCCGAGACATTCTAATCTATGATTTACTGTGTCGAA
This sequence comes from Gonioctena quinquepunctata, assembly GCA_018342105.1. Lineage (NCBI taxonomy): Eukaryota > Metazoa > Arthropoda > Insecta > Coleoptera > Chrysomelidae > Gonioctena > Gonioctena quinquepunctata. Next base: position 4,565 of record JAFIRS010004883.1, read on the forward strand.
TGCTTTTGCCAGATGTACACTCCCAAACAAGATTTTTTGTTATCAACAGCTGAATGAACGATGGATGTTAATCTGACAATTGCATTTTGAGTGGATTTTCCCTATTGAAAACCAAATTGGTGGGCGGAGATTATTTTTTTTTTATATAACCAACTGGGCGTTTTTTCACAGCTCTTTCGAACAATTCTGCTATTGAAGAAATTGAATAAATAGGTCTCTAGTCGCTTACAGGATACCTCTCGCCTGATTTGAAAATTGCTTTTACTACTGCCTTTTTCAAGTGATTCGGGACTTTTCCCTTTCGCAATGCTAAGTTGATGATATACGATATCGGTTGGCACACAGAATTACCGGTCATTTTCAGGATTTCGTTTGATATTCCACCACTGGCTTTTTTTCCATTCCCTAATGAGCAGTTTTATTCCAGTGTGGTCTGTTGGTTTCAGAAATATTGATGAATTGACGTTTTTAGTTTTGGTTTTTATCTCTGCACTTTGAGGTATTGCATTAGCCATTTTCACCAATACTAGAAGAATATTGATTGAAGTGGTTTGCAATTTGCAGTTCCTCAGTTATATCAGCACCATTATAGACTTTAATTTTTTTGGTTTTATCATTAGAGTTCGGTTTTTTGTAACGACTTTTCCTTCCTTATATAAACAATTTCTCATAATGTTTCCGGTTATCCTTGCGGTCTTTGGGCAGTAGTCACTGCTCAGATCTCAGATCTCAGATTGACCTTTGACAGTGTGACCGTGACATTTTTTCATGTCGATCGGTTTATCGAGCGCGTGGTTTTTCAAGGTTTTAAATAGAAAAAACCCCGGGGGAATGTTTTTTTTAAAAAAAGGGTTTGGGGATTCCGTCGAACCGAAGGAATGATTGATCTCTTTCTTGATTGAACGTCGAGATAGGCAGGTGGACTGGGTGAGTTGGTTTGATATATATGGTCTATAAGTTAAATAAGTTTCACTACTGGAGTTTAGTTGAGTAATATTATTCTCTTTTTCTTTCAATTAATGTTGTAGCTGATTAGCATTTTCTTCTTTTCCTTATGCTTTAATATTAGGGTTCTTGATATACCGATGGTAATTTTTGAAGGTTAAAATATAATATTTCGGCCATCTTGACAAATCATTCATGTACATATTGTGGCTAACGTAACATCTGTTTCCAATATTGGGAACTGATTTTTTTATTGGAAATCAGTTCCACGCTTTGCATTTTTTTGGTACCAAGTAATTGGTAATTTCAAATGGACTAAACTTCCACCTCACACGACGAGTGGATTGTTCGAGGATTCCGATTGATTGTTCTGGGACAGTTTGAAGAGACAAATAGGACGGCTCTCTGGTAAGCAATTTTCTTTATTTCCCTAACTATATGTTTATGAGAGTAATTTTCTTTTCTCTTGGGAAAAAATTGCTTATGGAGAGTTGCCTCTGGCCTAACTGGTCTCAGACACTCGATTCAATATATGCCTCAAGCGTAAAGTTGATTTCCGTTTAATAAATTTCAGATCTATTACTCCATTCAATTCCAGTGGGGGCTTGTTTGATTTTTTTATCGTTGCAGAGTCAATTCCTCCCGTTACTACTTTATCGCCAAGAGCAGGGAGATTCATTCTAATTTTTGAGAATTACCTGTTTATCGATTTGAAAAGGAATTGCCGCCCTATTTCAAAATTATCTTTATCTAAGAGTTGTGCCCACTGAAGACGGAGGTCCTTTCAGTTATCTTTGAAAATTATTCAATCAAAGAATTATTTAACATTATCTTTATCTAAGAGAGTCTGCCCACTGAAAGACGGTGGTCCCCCTCTTCGGTTTATCTCTAATCTTCTAAAAAATTATTTCACTTCTTTCTAAGAGTGTGTCACTGAAAAGTGTGTATCTTCCTATCTTGGTTCAAACCCTATATTTTTGTAGCTTACTAGAGTATTTTGGTTATAGCTATATTTTCTTGGCACTTGCTTTAAAATGAATTTTGCATGGCAATTTATATTTTTGCTTCAAATATATTTTTTCTCTGGTAAAATTTGAAGGAAATTTTTATATTTCTTTTGGAATCCCTTTCCTCATTAAATTTTTTTTACCCTTCTGGTACATAGAATCACCTTATCAAAACTTACCTGTTTCAAAATTAAACTGAATTTGAACATCACGTTTTGGGTGGGGTTTATTTTGTTTGGTTTTGAATTTTGTTCATTTTTAATATATTTTTTTTTATTATTAAAATTAACTTGTAAATTTAACTCCAGAATAGCAGATTGGATTGCTATTTATTATCTTTGTTCTTTCACTGTAACTTTTCAGTCATTTATATAGACTGAGATTTTTATTGTATGCTATCATTTGCATCTATCTTTTGACTCTCGATTAAAATTTGAAACATAAAACTTGAGGTTCAAGGGATATCCTTCGTTCTCCTCTTTTTGTACATATTTTGATTCCCATCATCTTCTTCGCATGATATATATCACGGAGGGAACCCATCTACGGAGACGGAAGGACTAGTAGCCTGGGAGGTCTTACAGCACATCAATATCAGCACTGGTCCGTGAAGATCAACTAAATTCACGCCGATAAGGGGGTCTGAAATCAACTATCGAACCACCCAAGACCATCTTCATTGTAACCGCTGAAACCAAGTTCCTCCTAGAACCGCTGGGACCAGCTTCAAGGAACTAGCCTTCATCTCTCTCGCTCAAGATCTACGAAGGTATATTCGTGGCAGTGTTTTCTGTCGATCGAATGACGCTTTGTTGCTGATGTCCCTAAAGACGAGCAAATAATTCATCCTGTAACATGATCCTTTAACGAACAATGACAAGCGCCTGAGCTAATAAATCCGGTTAATCGTGAAACTCTTCGAGTGCGACTCAAGGAAGGCAAATGGACAATTCGACCTAGGTAATGAATTCCTATTATTGAAATTAATGTTTTGGTTTCCTACTAATATTATATGAATTTCTTAATAGACATGTTATGCATACATATATCTCTCATAGAAAGATACATTGTCGAGAATTACTAATCCATGGTCATTGACTTTAAGCTCACAATACATGGTACCGAGAAATCACAAGTCAAATCGGGCATGTTGTTACCTATATCAAATGTTTTTCTTTGTTTTCTTATTTGTCTGTTTATCTATGTACTATACAATAATTTTGTCAATTTACTTTTGGTAAAAGGATTACTCAGTATATAAAAACGGGAATTGTTTATACAGGAATGAAAGGAAAGTGCTTGTAGAAAGTGCTGGTCACTAATTATTTTATTTTCTATCCCCATTAATAACAGTTATTTTGACTTTTTCCTGAGTGTATACCATAATACTTGCATTCTAAGGATAACAGTGTAAATGTGTTTGTTTTATTATGTTTAATTTCTTTTTATGAATATAAGTCTTATGATTCCCAGTGCCTTTTCATTGATATAGAGTTCAGCGAACGGTACATACTTCTAAATAAACAACCTATGTTCTCCGGGTGTTAGAAGGAAGGTAGTGGATGTAGCCGCTCACGCCCATTAACTTCAGTGCGAATATATCATTATATAATTGCTGCTAATACCCAACAAAGTTGTAGCTTTGCGAGCAACTTTTCAACAAAGGACTAATCGAATATAGGATTTCTATATTAGAAGCGTCCTTAGCGTCTTGGGCTAATTATATGGAGTAATGATCTATCCCAAACCAGTGGCGTTACGGAAGGTTTAACTTTTGATAACTGTCCAACGGCTTGACCGTAGTTGGGCCGAGGTGGGATATTTTCTATTCCTAAATAAGAGGCTGGGATGTAACAGTGGTGTCATGTGTGACGGGGTATTAATTTAGAAGTATAGGAACGCATAAATACATATAAAACGTTCAAACCGAACAACTCGCAGAACTCAATATCAGAAAGTATAAGAAAGATTTTATTTAGTAAATAAAAAGGAGGAAAGTTCTCAATATGACTCCTCAGGGGACCTTCGTCAACAACAACTCCTGTAGTGCAGGTTCTGCCAAATCCAGAACCAACAATAGCGATCACATTAGATAATATACCCTATTATAACGGGCAGACGAGTGTCAAAGATTTTATTAGGATAATTGAAGATACAGCCGCTCTAGCTGGATGGACAGAATTGCAAATAGTATCTATCGTTAGATTGAAACTACGAGGCATTGCGAAACAACTCATTGACGCAGACAATCGATTGAGAAATACCGGAGTATGGAACGAATTGAAAAGAGGTTTACAGGAACAGTTTGGTATAGCTAAAATACCAGGGCAGGACAAAAGAGAATTATTAGAATGCCGACAACGGAGATCTGAAACTTGCCGCCAATTTTTGGCACGTCTGAAAGTTTGCTGCAAAATTTTAGTATTGACCGGAACAGCTGACGTAGATCGGATACTATTGCAACGCCACGAGCAAGATGTAATCCGCAATTTGCTATGGGATTACTGGACCCCATCAGGAAACGCATACTATCCGCTGGTCCTGATACACTGACCGAAGCTATCGATTAGCTGACAAAGAAGAGCTCATAGAAACCTCACTAGGCCAGAGAGAGAAGTTTTAGAAATGTCACGCAAATGGACCACCATCAACGATAAAGACCTGCCAGTATTGTCGTAGAAGAGGACATGAAATTAGGGACTGTAGGTTAAAAACCGAACTTGTTTCAATTGTAATCAGCCTGGTCATATGTCATACAACTGTAAAACAGGAATGGACAAAGAAATTGGACAGAAGAAATTTAAATGGCCATCCGGTTCGCAATTCTCCTCAGTTGGGAACCGCAGACAACGACATTAAAACGCAACACGGTAAATAGGAGGCCAACACACACGATACTAACCTATACCACGGGAGAAGCCCAGCGAAACGTCATAGTTCTAGAAATTGATGGAATTTTCGCACTACCCTGGTAGACACGGGTGCCGAAGTATCGTTGGCCCACGTTAGCATTACGCACGGTATGAAAGTTAATTACGAAGAAAATTCAATTTGAAAGACGTACAGGGCAATGGGAATTCCCTATATAGGTACCGTAGTTTTGCCAATAAAACTGAATGAAAGAACCCAAATCGAGCACGAATTTATATTAATCGAAACGAACCATTTGAGCACAGAAATAATTTTAGGTCTAGACTTTCTGCAAAAGTATCAAGTAAAGCTAGTTTGGGAGAGCAAACAAAATGTACTTGATGGAAGAAATAATTGAACTCCACCACGAGCCAAAACGCATTTATCATACGGAAAATGAGAAGGAAAACCAATGGGACAAGCGACTAGAAGTTTTAGAGCAACAGTTGAAAGAATTTACTACTACGATAGATAGCTGGACGAAAACGATGTCTAAAGAAAAACTCGGTCAGATAAGGGAGGCGCCGCCCGCATCAGACTGCGAAGTATTTGGAACTAAATTTTCACATCCAGAAATGAGGTCGGCCGACTCAAATAGCAATCGGGTAGAAAATCCAGGACAGGCAAAAGAACGTGATTTAAAGGAGACACGGTATCAAGAAAAAGCCACGTCCACTGAAACAACAAAAAAGTCGCGAAGGAAAAAGAAAAATAAAGATAAGCGTTTACAGAAGCAGAACAGGAATAAGGATTTAGGGGGCTCTATTCACTGACAGAACGACGAACAATGGAGAAAAGAAAATCTCACCACGAGGAGATGGGAAAACTTCACCATCCATCGGGAATGTTGGGACAGCCGAAACACCCTGTATATTAGGAAGGTTAGTTAGGCGATATGGCACGGGAAGCCTGAACGACATTCGTAATGAAAAAGCCAGTTCATCCAAGAATGACTCTTTTACTGCCAGAGACAAGGAAAAGCTCCAAACTCTGAAAACGAAAATCGTGGAAGACATCCCGCCGTTCGCACAGGACAGCCGAAAAGCAGAAATATATGTCCGTCTAAGGGCGACAATTTCTCTCCTAAAGAAACAGTGAAGTGGAAAGGAAAATCTAAATTATCCCGAAAACTCAACAGTGAGAAGGAAGAAAATTCTGGGTATGAGAATATACGCACTAACCAGACAGACAACCGATACGAGGAAGAAAATACGAGCCATGAACGGATGAAAACAATGTATAGAAAATTTTCTGAAAATAAAGCCAGTCAAACAGAGAATGAACGACTTATCGGAAGGATAGAAACTCGGGACGCCGAATCTTCCAGAAGTAAACAAGAAATAATTATACAGGGAGGTGAAAAATTGACTGAAGATAATTATGGGACAGGACTGTACTTGCCAAAAGATATGATTTTACCCAGAGCAATGACAATATGTATGGTTAGAACAAAAAAAGAAAATTATTGTCGGAAAATATTATAGTTGAAGATAAAGCAGCTATAAAAGGACTTATGATCGCGAGATCGATAGGAAAAAATGATACCGAAATACCCATCAAAATGATAAACATTTTGGAACAGGAACTGTTCATACCCCGGAAACATATTATAGCACATGGTTTCGAGGCCGATACAGAAAATAAAGTGGAAAATACGACAAATGGACTCATGATCCGTAGCATAAACCTACAAGATGAACAGAAAATTCTACAACAATTACATCTCGAGAATCCAACGGAAGAAGCTCAAATTAAATTGCCACCCTCATCAAGAGTACATTGATGTATTTAAAGCCCTAGTCAAAAATTAACTTGTACCCATCTAGTAAAGCACAGGATACACACTGAGGATGTTCCGCCTATTTCGAAACGACCTTATCGAATTCCATACCAGAGGCAGAAGATAATGCACCAAGAAATTAAGGAATTGTTGGATAACGAAATAATAAAGAACCTGTAGCCTTGTTTTCCAGCGATCCTGGTTGAAAAAAAATTGCACCCTGAGAAGATCCCCAGTTCAGACTGTGCATTGATTACAGGGAATTGAATGCCATCACGAAGACAGATTTTTTTCCATTACCACATATACAGGATACGATCGAAAAGTTGCAAGGTACTAGTTTATACAGTGTGATGGATCTCGCTAGTGGATATTTTCAAATCGAATTGGATGAAAGAGACAGAGAGAAGAGTGCCTTCTCCACACCAAACGGACACTACGAATTTCTTCGTATGCCGATGGGGATGAAGAACTCCCCCAGCACTTGGTGTCGGCAGATGGAGAACATTTTTGCGAAATATATAGGTAAGGAGTGCTTAGTGTACTTGGACGACATCATCGTTTTTAGTGGACCCAACATCTCAGAACATTTAGACAGGTTACGCAATGTTTTCGAACAAATGAGGAGCAGTAACTTGAAATTCAAGGCCACTAAATGTAATTTCATGCAAAAAGAAGCAAAATATCTGGGTCATATCATTTCAGAGAAAGGTTGTCAAACAGATCCCGAAAAAACTAAAATTATCAAGGACTATCCACAACCAAGAAGGGTGAAAGACATCCGAGCATTTTTAGGATTATGCGGATTTTACCGAAAGTTTGTACCAAACTTCTCGAGAATATCCCAACCGCTTACAGCACTCACCAAAAAAGAGGTAAAATTCCAGTGGGGACAAGAACAACAAAAAATCTTTCGATACACTAAAAGAAGCTTTAATTTCTCCTCCGATCTTAAAGTATCCCGATTTTTCTCGACCTTTTGTGGTTACCACAGATGCCAGCGCAACCGCCATAAGTGGAATTTTAAGCCAAGACTATTCTGGATTCGAACATCCCATTTGTTACTCGAGCAGAACTTTGAATGCCGCTGAGACTAGGTATTCTACGATAGAAAGAGAATGTCTAGCAGTGATTTGGCTGTGAAGAAATACAGGTGCTATCTGACTGGTACGCACTTTACCATCATTACCGATCACCGGCCATTGACCTATTTATTGTCTATCAAAGACCCAAGTAGCAGGCTAGCCAAATGGGCCATGGCACTCCTGGAATTCTCATTCACTATTAAATACAGACCAGGCCGAGATAATATAAATGCCGATACCTTATCTAGGATAAAAACAAACGAACATAGTGAGGAAATGACTCAAAGAATGCCAAAGGACTGCCAAGTATGTGTGCTTAGTAAATCTAGCGAAAACATAGAACCTGTAGTGGAAACATTATGGCACTTGGACGACATCCGCATAATGCAGAAGACAGACCCCCAAATTTCCGCATTAGTACCTACATTGACCGACGAAGATGAAAAATTTTATATTCACGAAGAAATTTTATACGTGAAACGACGAGTAGACGAGCGTCGGGACAAAATCTATGCTCCCAAGGTCATTAGAAAGCAAATTATAAGTTTGTACCACGATAACATATTTTCTGGTCATGGAGGACAAAAGAAAACTCTAACCACTATACAACGAGAATTTTATTGGCCTAGCATGAGAAAAGATATCGATGAATACATACAGAAATGTCATTCCTGCAATATTCATAAAACTACGAACCAAAAGCCAACGGAGAGAATGCCCATTCCGGAAGCTGTATTCGAAATTATCGCCATCGACATAGTCGGACCACTAAACACCACCAGAAATGGAAACAAGTATATATTCACAGCAATTGATCACCTGACTCGATATGCCGAAGCCATTCCAATACCTAATATTACTGTCGAGACGGTAGCAAAGGTATTTGTAGAACATATCATATTACGTTATGGAGCACCGAGATATTTATTGAGTGACAGAGGATCGCAATTTTTATCTGCTCTATTTCTGGAAATTTGCCAACGACTAAAAATCAAGAAACTGAATACTACAGCATATCATCCAGCCACGAACGGCATAGTAGAACGATTCCATGGACACTTGAAAACCACCTTATCACACCTAGTGACTGAACAACAAGCCGATTGGGACGAACAGTTACCGTACGCTCTTGTGGCTATAAGAAATCAGATTCATTCATCCACACAGGAAAGCCCCTTTTTCTTAATGTTTGGCAGAGACATGCTACTACCACATCACCTAACATTAAGAGCACCCCGTATAAGGTATGATACCTTAGAAAATTACGCCTCAGAAATGGTCCAGAGATTGCAAATTGCCCATCAAAAAGCCCGAACATCCGTAGAAACTGCCGCGGAAAAATCACACAGAAATTTCAATAAAAAGGCTAAATTAAAAGAGTTTCCCATAGGATCGTTAGCATATTTGAAAACACCTCCCAATGTCAGAGCAGGTCAAAAACTAGCTCGAAAATTGCTGCCACGATATACAGGACCGTGGAGAGTTTTAAGAAAACTATCACCTGTCAATTTTGAAATACAACAGGTAGGGAAAACCAAAAGCCAAATTGTACACGCAAATCGACTGAAAGTTTATAAGAATATAGAAATACTTGAAGACTGTAGAAAATCCGCCAAAGAAGAGATCCCTAAGGAAAGTGGAGAAAATCGCCCCAGCGTATACAAAAAAGAACCCGTAATGTTGGACATGAATTATTGTATCACTCCCGAAGAGTTGGAAAAATATCGTAATTTAAATGACATCCACGAAACACGCGTAGGAAACGAAAATAGTGTAGGAACTGAACCCGTTTCGGAAATAGCGCCAACGCCTAGGCAAGACGAACTACGCCTAGAAAATGTGGAAAGTTTCGAAAATAGTAACCCCAGTGAAACATCGGACGAAGATCGGGAAAGCGTCCCTGAAGTAACTCATGGTTACCAAACAAGGTCGCGGGGACAGGTACCTGAGGAACCTTGGATTTTGTCAAAAACCGGCAAACATCAGTAAAAACAATACTTCATGTAAAATGAAATGCACTGGGAATGCACTAAAGATATGTATGTATATATAGTTTTGATTAATTGAGAAAATCTGGAGATGTATGTATGTATAGGATACAGTATAACCGTGAGCCAAATTTAACCAAAAAAAAAAAAAAATATTTTTTGTTTTCCTTGCCAAAACATAATTTCTAATTGTTCTATTACCTGGGACGTTAATAGAGACAGCCATTCCAAGTGAACCAGTGCGGAGAAAACACGAGACTATACCGCTAACCTAACCCGGTCAGCTGAACAATAAGTGAAGTTAATAGCTGTGATTATAAACATTGAACTATTATACCTGTAGCGCGGTCACACCCTTCGAAACTCCCTAGTCCCTTTTTCACAAATCTCCGAGACATCTGCTTTGTAACAAGATATGAAGTAATCTTTCAAAAGGGCAAGACAAGCAGGTCAAACCACTAGCGATTAAGGAACAAGTGTAGGAATGGACCCGACGACGGATATAGGCCAGACGTGCTCAGCCGACTACGTATCGATAGAAAAGGAAAAGATAAGACTTACCAGGTCAAATAAGCAGTTGAAAATACTCGTGATACTGGGGACTATTATTTTTTATTATGCAATTCCCGGTACAACAGGATTAATAGCCTACGACTGTAGAAATCCAACGGCTAATATTACTGCAATATCATTAAGAGATGTACAAAAATGCCCCGAATTGTCTAATGCATATAGCGTGCAGGATCTTCGTGTATACGCGGTTGAGAAACAGAAATTTGAGACCATTCATGTTAAGTCCTGTTTAGTAGAAATTACTCAACTGATGGTTCATTGTGGTATGTTCTCACACTCAGCGATTATACCGGATAGCCTGATTACATTTATGCAAACCGTAGGAAAATCAGAATGCTTAAAAATACATCAGTATTTGGAATACAGAGGTTTTTCTGGAGATATAATTAAATTACAGCCCAACACCACACAAACCGCGAGAATCGTGATAGCCGGAGAATTAGAGGAAAATGGTAAATGCCAAGGTGCCACTTATACCTTCCAAGGTAAGGTATATAAAGATGTTGTGGTTACTGCAACCGCAAAGATCATCTTGAAAGATTATTCCGCAATCGCACACCTGGATACCAATACAATTAGTTTGGAGAACCAACTTTCTTGCGAATTTAATACAGGATATTGTATGGACGCGTTCCAAGGAGAAATAGCCTGGGACCCTATAAAACCTCATGAATGTAAAAGGTACCGACAACTCTACGAAGGAAAAGCCACTAAAGTCATAGAGAAACTAAGTCAGACGGACATAAACCAATACATGGTTATTGAAGACAGGACGAAACTATTTGCCGTGCAATTAATTAAAAAGAAGCGAATTTGTGATCTTGAAATGTGGTTGACAGAACATCCCAGAATATTAATCATCGAATTACCAAGAAATACGACCCCATCTCAAGTAAACTTCGCTATTACCTCAGGAGAGCCAACTGCCGATATAATAACATATGTAAATTCGAAATTTTTATATATCGAGCAATCGTTTAAGAGGAGTATGAACACGATGCTCGCCGACACTATCCACCGAAGGTGTATATTAAAAAGAGAAATTCTCATGAATAGATTATTGATGGCACAACAATCCCCGAATATCATATCGCAGTTACTATCCCAAGACCCAGGGTATATTGCAAAAATAAATGGAGAAGTACTATATTTGTTGAAATGCACACCTGTTATAGTCCAAATCAGGAGAGAAAAAAACTGTTACCAAGAGTTGCCTGTGACATATTTAAACAAAACATATTTTATGGCGCCGTTAACACGAACTATACAGGAAGTAGGGCAACAGATCGAATGTTCTTCAATCATTCCCGCCAAATATTATATAGAGGGTACTTGGTTAGCCTACGACCCCTACCCCATAGCAGGAAATCCCCCTGTAGAATTATCCATAAGTGAAGAACAACAAATGCAACTAGCCAGAATACAACCTATTGGTGATGGTGGGATATACACAACAGAAGAAATGAGACAAGCCCAAGAAATAATACTTTTTTCGTCCGAAAGACAAGCAGTAAATAATATTCTGATAAACAAAATGGCCAATAAGCCCGTATCAAATCAGGGTTTCTCTACGTTAAACTTGTTCAACCCCGAGGAGATAGAAAAACTAGCCAACAGCACTATGAAAAAAATATATGGAGTATTCACCGTCATTGGAGATGTAACCAGCAGTTTCTTAGGGATATATTTTTGCATAAGGATAATAAAATTCTGTATGGAAACAGCCATAAATATGATAGCCATACACAGAATCACTGGATGTACCTACCATGTAATCGCAACTTTCTGGGATACGTTGACTCTACTTGTAATCAACCATAAATTACCCCGACAAGTTCCTGCAGAAATGTCGACGGATAGCAATCTCACGGTTATTGAATCTCAACCTACCCAGACTGGCATTGAGATACCACCCCATCAGCCGAAAGAAACGATTTATGCGACGATAAAATCACATCCATTCAAAGGCCTATCTTGGACCCAAGAAACTAAAAATATATAATCCAAATAAATAAGGACATTTTATTACCTCTACGCGACGCTTGACCTAAAATTACCATAAATAATGTGATCTTCACGTCCCGTCACCAATAAAAATAATCTTCTTCCAGTTCGCGATAGTGAAGCTAAGAAAATGGGACCCTTTTCCAATGAATATTAAAAATAAGTGCCTCATCCCTAAGATAAGATAACTCCGAAAAGACGAAAAAGCTGACCCCATAAACAATTAACCCCGAGTGAGAATTAAAATAAAGAGATATCGATTCTATATAAATTCGTGCGTGGGACTAGATTAAACATTATTGTGCTCCGAACTCTTACACGAATCACCACGTTAATCAGTCAATACATTTTTCTTTGAAATAAAATCAGTCGTGCTCAAAAGTTACCAACACCAGTTACCCCATGGAGATGCTGCTAGACTCCGTCAAGGAAATTTCCAGTTTCGACACGAAGCGAAGTATCCTGAAGGCATCCGTCAACAATCTGCTCTACGACGTGAATACGTGGACGCAGAAACCGCCATCCGAGCACGTGCGCACTCACATTTCATTCTCTATTTTGCATTTCAATCGCCATCATGCGGAGTACATGAGACTACTGGACACCCGGAACATTACCCAGTGTGATTGTTTCCACTGCACCACCGAGAGTACCCGGCATTTGCAGTCCAACACCGAAAACTCTGGCCCGATGACAAACACCGAGAACACACCTACTAAGACCATATGTAATTGTCAGGTTTGCACCGACGATCGAAACCGACACGCACCACCCCGACGGAAGAATAGACTGGACTCAACTAACCCCAACCGAGTCGCCAGCCACATCCCAAGAACTGTAGCCGACTACACCTCCCCGGATGATGATTCTGATGACAACCCAAGTGATGTACCAGCTGCCAGCTCGAGCATAATCACTCGGGCGTTCAACATTGCCATGGCACTCCCGACCGAGTGACAGATAACGGTCCTCCGGCTCACCTGAACTCTTAAATAGTGACAAGACAGAACTTCCTATTCAAGTTTTATGCATGCCCAATTGTATTTTTTTTGTGTATTTATCATTTTTTATTATTATTTTTATTATTTTTATGAACTCTTAAATAGTGACAAGACAGTACTTCCTATTCAAGTTTTATGCATGTCCAATTGTATTTTTTTTGTGTATTTATCACTTTTTATTATTATTTTTATTATTTTTATGAACTCTCATATAGTGACCAGACATTGTTTCTCCTTCAAACTTCGTACATGCCAACTTTTGCTTTTATGTGTATATTATTTTTTTTACTATTATTATTTTTATTAGTTGTAATAAACTTCTGGAATTACGAATACCATACTCAGCACAGACTGTCATTTTTATAGGTAACAACAAAAGGTGACCTCCTAACATAAACATGGAACCAAATACTTTAAATCAATAATGAAACAAAAAGGTCCTAATATTCAAAGTAGAGACCTTTTTAACAGGGCAGGGTCGATTTGTTATGACCAATCCTTCAACCAAAAGAAATCAAACTTGCCACTGGGTATTATCCAATATCAACGTCACAGCTAGATAAGACAATCAGTTTTATTTTACTACCGAAAACGAATCCCTAATTCTAACACCCGTCCAAAGTCGATAACACAAACAGGGCCATTAAAAAAATCTCGATAAACGCCAGTCACACCAGCCCGCATCATTAATGGACGTAGCTAACTTATAAATCACCGAGAATCGCCACCGAGAAGTTCATAAACACACTTGTTGGTCATTATTTCAAAGATTACCCGACAGCTACCGGAAATACCTGTCATGCAGTAAAATATTATCCAATTATAACATAGATAAGCGAGAACGGGTTAGAAAAACAAGACCCTTATCAGTTTTACGATGTCACCTCGTTATCTGCCCATAAACACACTAAGTCCCGCCCCAGCTTCCGTATCGAAGATATTATAAAAAGGCAACGGGAGTCGAAAGAGTTAAGTTAGTTCAGAACGGTAGTCCGTGGAGTAATCACGTATATCATACGAGAAGAAATATAGTATGCATTCATATTAGTACCAGTGAAAAATGTCACGAGAAATAAAATCTTTCCACGTGTAAAAACCATCTCGATTAAAGCAATACTAACATGTCATCCTTTTAACTAGAGTCAGTGTAAAGACAATATTCACCGCATAATTACGGACAACTCTAATCGCTCTAACAATAGTTAATTTCATGCATCGTAAAACACCAAATTACTTTAGTCGAAATTACGTTTCCAGTGTTGTGTTTTCTCTCGATCGAATGACGCTTTGTTGCTGATGTCCCTAAAGACGAGCAAATAATTCATCCTGTAACATGATCCGGTAACGAACAATGACAAGCGCCTGAGCTAATAAATCCGGTTAATCGTGAAACTCTTCGAGTGCGACCCAAGGAAGGCAAATGGACAATTCGACCTAGGTAATGAATTCCTATTATTGAAATTAATGTTTTGGTTTCCTACTAATATTATATGAATTTCTTAATAGACATGTTATGCATACATATATCTCTCATAGAAAGATACATTGTCGAGAATTACTAATCCATGGTCATTGACTTTAAGCTCACAATACATGGTACCGAGAAATCACAAGTCAAATCGGGCATGTTGTTACCTATATCAAATGTTTTTCTTTGTTTTCTTATTTGTCTGTTTATCTATGTACTATACAATAATTTTGTCAATTTACTTTTGGTAAAAAGATTACTCAGTATATAAAAAGGGGGAATTGTTTATACAGGGATGAAAGGAAAGTGCTTGTAGAAAGTGCTGGTCACTAATTATTTTATTTTCTATCCCCATTAATAACAGTTATTTTGACTTTTTCCTGAGTGTATACCATAATACTTGCATTCTAAGGATAACAGTGTAAATGTGTTTGTTTTATTATGTTTAATTTCTTTTTATGAATATAAGTCTTATGATTCCCAGTGCCTTTTTATTGATATAGAGTTCAGCGAACGGTACATACTTCTAAATAAACAACCTATGTTCTCCGGGTGTTAGAAGGAGGGTAGTGGATGTAGCCGCTCACGCCCATTACCTTCAGTGCGAATATATTATTATATAAGTGCTGCTAATACCCAACAAAGTTGTAGCTTTGCGAGCAACTTTTCAACAAAGGACTAATCGAATATAGGATTTCTATATTAGAAGCGTCCTTAGCGTCTTGGGCCAATTATATGGAGTAATGATCTATCCCAAACCAGTGGCGTTACGGAAGGTTTAACTTTTGATAACTGTCCAACGGCTTGACCGTAGTTGGGCCGAGGTGGGATATTTTCTATTCCTAAATAAGAGGCTGGGATGTAACAAGCCGTCCTATTTGTCTCTTCAAACTGTCCCAGAACAATCAATCGGAATCCTCGGAACAATCCACTCGTCGTGTGAGGTAAGTAAGCTCTAGTCCATTTGAAATTACCAATTACTTGGTACCTAAACAATGCAAAAGCGTAGAACTGATTTCCAATAAAAAAAAAACAGTTCCCAATATTCGGAACAGATGTTACGTTAGCCACAATATGTACTCTGAATGATTTGTCAAGATGGCCGAAATATCTATATTTAACCTTCAAAAATTACCATGCGGTATATCCGAGAATTCTAATATTACAAGCATAAGGAAAAAGAAGAAAATGCTAATCAGCTACAACATTATTTGAAAGATAAAGAGAATTATATTACTCAACTAAACTCCAGCAGTGAAACTTATTCAACTTATAGACCATATATATCAAAGCCAACTCACCCAGTCCACCTGCCTATTTCGACGTTCAATTCAAGAAAGAGATCAATCATTCCTTCGGTTCGACGAAATCACCAATTCCCTGTTTTTCTTAAAAAAACCATTCTCGGGTTTTTCTCCATTTAAAAACACCTGGAAAAACCACGCGCTCGATAAATCCGATCGACATGAAAATGAAATGTCACGGTCACACTGTCAAAAGTCGATCTGAGATCTGAGATCTGAGCAGTGACTACTGACCCGTACGACCGCAAGGATAACCGGAAATATTATGAGAAATTGGTTATATATAAGGAAGTAACGAAAAATTCGTTACACACCACCACAACCCGGTGTAAAAATTTGGAAACCTAGAAGTTTACAAATTTTTATCCTTTTGCAACGGAGACCAGATATTTAAAGTAAGCTGAAAGTACTAATACTGAACTTCAGGAAGTCACTGAACTTCAGGAAGTCACTGACCTTTTCAAATCTATAGCTCCTACTGATAAACTTGGTCTCACTCAATTGTTGACACACCGTATTGATACTGGTGATGCCAAGCCCATTGTTCAAAGACAATATCCTTTGTCCCCTACCATGCAAGAGCATTCGAACAAGGAAATTGATGAGATGTTGAAGCTCAAGGTCATTCAACCTTCCCAATCTCCCTGGTGTATCTATGGTTGGTTCCGAAACGTTCTGGAGATCTCCGGGTTTGTTTTGATGGTCGGAAGCTCAATGCAGTCACAGTCAATGATGCATATCCTATGCCTCTTATCGATAGTATCTAAAACAAATTACGGGATGCTAGGTATCTTACCTCCATTGATTTGACTAAGGCTTTCTTTCAAATTCCTTTAGAGGAGTCGTCTAGACCCAAGACCGCTTCTGCAGTGTATGGTAGAGGTCTCTTTGAGTTCACTGTCTCTCCCTTTGGTTCGAGCAATAGTCCGAAACTTATGGCACGTTTGATGGATATCGTTATTGGACCATCTTTGGCTCCATTTTGTTTCGTTTATCTTGATGACATCATCGTGGCCACTCCTAGTTTTGATCTTCATGTCAAAACCTTGAAGGAGGTGTTTCGCCGACTCAAACATGCTAACCTCACGGTTAATTTGGATAAGTGTGAATTTTGTAGACCCTCTCTTGTTCACCTAGGTTTCGTTGTAGGCCAACAAGGCTTAAGGACAGATCCCGAGAAAGTTTCTGCTATCGTTAACTATCCCACTCCCAAAAATACCACTGAAATCAAAAGGTTGATAGGTCTTGTCAGTTGGTATCGTCGATTTATTAAAGATTTTTCTTCTATTTGTTCACCCATATCTGATCTTCTTCATGGTCGAAAGAAAGTTCAACCCATAACTTGGACTCCAGAAGCGGAGGAAGCATTTTCAGAAATTAAATCTCGTCTTACTTCAGCTCCCGTGTTAGCTAGTCCTGATTTCACAAAGCCTTTTGTGATTCAGTGCGATGCCTCAGATACGGGCGTAGGTGCTATTTTGTACCAAGAATGTGACGGTGTCGAACATCCTGTAGCTTATGCAAGTAAGACTCTTACTACTTGTCAGCGTAAATACACAGTTACTGAAAATGAGCTGTCAGCTGTCATTTTTGGTATAGAAAAGTTCCGAAGCTATATCGAAGGAACCAAGTTCACGATTGAAACTGACCATGCTTCCCTTATCTATCTTCATAACTTATCTAACCCTTCCGGACGTTTGACTAGATGGGCCGTGAAACTTTTTCAGTTTGACTCCACTATTAAGCATCGAAAAGGTTCCTTAAATGTAGTGGCAGATGCCTTATCTCGTTCGGTTGCCGAAATTTCCGTTATCGATGTTTCTACTTCTCAGCCGGATGCATGGTATACTTCCATGATCCAGAGAATCCAAAAAAACCCAGAAGCTCATTCCTCATTCCGTGTCGAAAACGGTATTATCTACAAACATATCTTTTCTCATCACAATCTAGTTAGTAATCTAACTGATTGGAAAATAGTTGTACCTTCTGCCAATCGGCAAGAAATTTTCAAGTTTTATCATGATAACGAAACTGCTGCCCATTTAGGGATATCAAAAACCCTTTCTCGTATCTTAGAATTATATTACTGGCCAAAAATTCACCAGATGTTGAGTAAAAGTCTCAAAACTGGCCACTTTCAATATATATTTCCATCTTAGATTTATATTCTTAGAGCTCTGTGAGAGGGGCCTAAGACTGCTCTCACCATGGCATTCACCAGATGTTGAGTAAAAGTCTCAAAACTGGCTACTAACAAGGAAATATTTCAACTTTTTATTACTATTCTTAGGGCTCTGTGAGAGGGGCCTAAGACTGCTCTCACCATGGCATTCACCGATGTTGAGTAAAAGTCTCAAAACTTGCCACTTTCAGAATACATTTCCATCTTAAACTTCTATTCTTAGGGCTCTGTGAGAGGGCTTAAGAATTTTTCTATATCTTTTCGGTTTAGTACTCGTCTACTATTTAGTTGAGTACCTCCTTTGGTTATTTGAGAGATATATCTATACACCTTATTTCCTTGCCTTTCTCCTAATATTTGCAGTAACTTATCATTCAGTTGTCAAAGTCAATTTTTGAGGAAAAAGTGTATATGTTGATGTAGAACGTAGTAAAAAGGGTCGACTGAGGTTGTACTTTGAGGAAGTGTTTATCTTTTGGTAATTCCTGATGGAAACTCTGTACTTCCAAAAAGGAACTTTGTCAACACCTTATGTGAGTGATTGATTTTGAATCATTTTTGCTGTTTTTTTGTAGTTTTTTCAATTTGAATTTATACAAAATTACTTTGTCTTTCATGGAATCTGGTTACAGACTGCATCAATGTATTTCACTTGTCATTTCCTTTTCGTTTCTTATCTTCCCGTGGCTTTATTAGAAAATCAGATCTTAAACTGGAAATGATGTATTTCATTTTGTTTGAGATTGTCTAATAATTTTGTCTCATCGTATCGTTGCCGTATTAGACAATTGTAACAAGTTTCTGGAGATGATGTATTCCATTTCGTTGGAGATTGTCTAATAATATCGTATCGTATCTTACCGTATTAAACATTTATATCTTCAACTGGAAGTGATGTATTTCACTTCGTTTCAGATTGTTTAATAATTTTCCAGTGGAACATCAAATTGATAATACCTTCTTTTCAGGTAATAAGTTTTTATGTTTCACAATTTTGGCAACATATCGTGGTTACTGTAATATCGAGTTAGGGTGTTAATTTCCATTCGTTGGTTGAGTTTGAATCTCTCATATGATCTTATCTTATCTATCTTATCTTACCATGTTTATCTTATCTTTTTTATTATCTGTTTATCTTATTTCTTTATCTTATCTGTCTGTTTTCCTTGGCTAATTTATAGTTAAATTAGCGCAAATTCAAAATTTTGAAAGGACTCGCTTTTGTTAGGTGCCTGCATAGTTCGGTCTGGCTGTTGAATTTATTTTTTTTACAGGATCTTTCGGAGGGAAGGTATTGGGGGGTTGTATTTGGTTAGTCGTGAGCCTACGGGTGATCATGACTTCAGGTCTTGAAGGTGACGGCTGGATGCAACTACTGTGCCGACCTCAGTTCGACTGGTCTGCTTAGGCTGAAGACTTGCTCGCAGTGGCAAAAACGGGAACATTCCCGTCCCTTTTTGGTATTTTGTATCGTGAACCATCACTTCATTTTCAGTTTGGTGACGCTGTAGTTACTCCAGTTGTAGGTGACAGCTGGTAAAACCAAAATTGGTTATATTTCATATTGGAATTATTTTGTTCCACCAGATTTGTGCGGAATGGGGCCTTCCTTGTCCTGATTCGGTGGGATCGGTGGGTATTTCAAGTAATCTGGGGACGAGTGGTTATGAGTGTTTCTCAACGGCGCAGCACCTAATACCTTGCAGCGACGAGGACACTTTGGCTGGATTGTTTGGGAGGACTCCGGTTACACAGTTTCTGGGCTTGGATGTTGTCATTCATCGCAATCATTTTTTCCCTTCGTTCATTTAGTCTGTGGTGTAAACAGAGAACTGAAGTTTCAGCTTGGTAAATGCTACTATTTACTCATTTGAATTTTTTCAAATGTATCTTTTCCTTCACTCATTTAGTTTGCCAGGAGTGCAACGAGTTGAAGCTTTAGCTTTGTAAATGCTATAATTTACAAATATTTTGTTTGATTTGTATACTTTTCAACCTTTCGCCTGTTAGTATACAGGGTTGTTGAAAGTTAGGGTTGGGTTTTGAACTCATTTGATAGCTGGCCTATTTAATTTTTTTCTGTGCTTGGGAATTTATGTGTTTCCGAATTTTTTTTTTTAGTACTTTCAGCTTACTTTAAATATCTGGTCTCAGTTGCAAGAGGATAGAAATTTGTAAACTTCTAGGTTTCCAAATTTTTACACCGGGTTGTGGTGGTGTGTAACGAATTTTTCGTTACTTCCTTATATATAACCAATTTCTCATAATGTTTCCGGTTATCCTTGCGGTCGTACGGGTCAGTAGTCACTGCTCAGATCTCAGATCTCAGATCGACTTTTGACAGTGTGACCGTGACATTTCATTTTCATGTCGATCGGATTTATCGAGCGCGTGGTTTTTCCAAGTGTTTTTGAATAGAGAAAAACCCGAGAATGGTTTTTTAAAAAAAACAGGGAATTGGTGATTTCGTCGAACCGAAGGAATGATTGATCTCTTTCTTGAATTGAACGTCGAGATAGGCAGGTGGACTGGGTGAGTTGGCTTTGATATATATGGTCTATAAGTTAAATAAGTTTCAGTGCTGGAGTTAAGTTGAGTAATATTATTCTCTTTATCTTTCAATTAATAATGTAGCTGATTAGCATTTTCTTCTTTTTCCTTATTTGTAATATTAGAATTCTTGGATATACCGCATGGTAATTTTTGAAGGTTAAATATAGATATTTCGGCCATCTTGACAAATAATTCATAGTACATATTGTGGCTAACGTAACATCTGTTCCGAATATTGGGAACTAATTTTTTTTTATTTGAAATCAGTTCTACGCTTTTGCATTTTTTAGGTACCAAGTAATTGGTAATTTCAAATGGACTAGAGCTTACTTACCTCACACGACGAGTGGATTGTTCCGAGGATTCCGATTGATTGTTCTGGGACAGTTTGAAGAGACAAATAGGACGGCTCTCTGGTAAGCAATTTTTTCATTTCATAACTATATGTTTATGAGAGTATTTTCTTTTCTCTTGAGAAAGAATTGCTTATGGAGAGAGTTGTACCTCTGGCCTAACTGGTCTCAGAACACTCGATTCAATATATGCCTCAAGCGTAAAGTTGATTTCCGTTTAATAAATTTCTCATATCTAGTACTCCATTCAATTCCCAGTGTGGCTTGTTTGATTTTTGATCGTTGCAGAGTCAATTCACTTCAGTTACTACCTCATCGCCAAGAGCAGGTAGATTCATTCTAATTTTTGAGAATTACCTGTTTATCGATTTGAAAAGGGAATTACCGCCCTATTTCAAAATTATCTTTATCTGAGAGAGTTGTGCCCACTGAAAGACGTGTGGTCTTCCTCTTCGGTTTATCTCTGGAAATTCTTCTATAAAAAGAATTATTTCACTTTATCTTTTTCTAAGAGAGTCGTGCTCACTGAAAGACGTGTGTCTCTCTTCTTATCTTGGCTGAAGAGTATACTTTTACTCTGACTATTATCTTGGTTCAGAAACCCTATATTTTTTGTAGCTTACTAGAGTATTTTGGTTATAACGCTATATTTTCCTTTGGCACTTGCTTTAAAATAGTATATTTTTGCACTGGCAATTTTATAGTATTTTGCTTTAAAATACTATATTTTTTCTCTGGTAAAATTTGAAGGAAATTTGTATATTTCTTTTGGAATACCTTTCCTCATTAATTTTTTTTTACCCTTCTGGTACATAGAATCACCTTATCAAAACTTACCTGTTTCAAAATTTAACTGAATTTGAACATCTTTTTGGTTTTTTTTTTTTTAATTTTCATTTTTAATATTTTTTTTTTTAATAATTAAAATTAACTTTAAATTTAACTCCAGAATAGCAGATTGGATTGCTATTTATTATCTTTGTTCTTTCACTGTAACTTTCCAGTCTTTTATATAGACTGAGATTTCTATTGTATGCTATCATTTGCATCTATCTTTTGACTCTCGATTAAAATTTGAAACATAAAACTTGAGGTTCAAAGGATATCCTTCGTTCTCCCCTTTTTGTACATATTTTGATTCCTATCATCTTCTTCGCATGATATATACCACGGAGGGAACCCATCTACGGAGACGGAAGGACTAGTAGCCTGGGAGGTCTTACAGCACATCAATATCAGCACTGGTCCGTGAAGATGAACTGAATTCACGCCGATAAGGGGGTCTGAAATCAACTATCGAACCACCCAAGACCATCTTCATTGTAACCGCTGAAACCAAGTTCCTCCTAGAACCGCTGAGACCAGCTTCAAGAAACTAGCCTTCATCTCTCTCATCTCATAGGTGTAAATGTTGAGTTTTGATCAGAGTCAAAAATCCTGGTTTTTAATTTAATTTCTCAATACTCTTCTAATATTTGTCCAATCATTTTAATTCCATCTGGAATAAATTAGTTAAGTTGATTTATTGCATATTCATTTGCCTTCCCATACAAGCTGGTAACATTTATTTAATTTTATTCAACTTTGACTTTTTCCTTTAGCATGTCTGGCGCCCAACTCTTGAACTAGTAAAGTTAATTAATGTATAATTTTTTTAGTGGCCAAATTTGATTAACCAAGAAAAGTCATTAATTGAACCTTACTCACGGCCTAACCGTATCCATCTGAGCAGCCTATCGGCAGAGTGATTTCACCTTCTTAAATTTGAATCATATAATTTAAAATCTGGGGTTCAGAAGTAAGGGGTGTTGCATATTGCAGAACTCTTCAAAGACGTTCCACAGATTTTTTGTAGATGATTTGTTTTCATCGATTTTTCTTTTGAGGTATTCATGTTTGGTTTTCTTTAATAATGAATTTAGTTTATTTTTATATTTATTAAATGCAGCTTTCTTCTCTGAGTTCAAAGGATCTTTCAAGGTTTTTAAGGTTAAGGCCTTTCCACGGTTTTTTATTTTTGATAGTTATATTTTGTTTTGAATAACTTGATTTTTGTATTATTTCATTCAGGGTTTTAATGAAGTTATGAGTTGCAAAATTCACATCGCTTTCCCTATATACAGTTATCCAACTCTCTGCACTGATTATGTCTATCAACTTTTTTTCATTTAGGTAATTTTGTCTTTACTATCATGTTTATTTTTCAAATTACCTATTTTTACTGCTGTGGAAAAGTGATCCGTAATATTTGTATGAATTATGGCTGGGTACATATTTTCAATAGTATCCTTATTAAAATTAAAAAAAAATATGGTCCAGACACGCACTCGAGACAGTAGTTATTCGCGTAGGTTTATTCATCACTGATCTGAATCCTTCAGCTAACAAAGCATTTAGGTAATCTTCAACATCTTTATTATCATGCTATAATATATTTATATTCATATCTCCCAAAAAAAAGGTATAATCGTTGACTGAAAAATTCTTTCCTTCAAAGAACGTATTCAAATTCAAGTTGAAATCCTCGATCTCAGTGCAGGGAGGTATGTATATAACAATAGCGTTGATTTTTGTACTTACACATTAAATGTTGACTATAACTCCATTTACTTCACCAATCTCGATGAATTCATGATGCTCATAATAATTATCCTGGATATATAACACAACTCCATCATTTCGAATAATTCTATTTCTATTACATATAATTTTATACCCACTTATGGTTAGCGAGTCTGGATCTTTCACTTCCCAGGTTTCTGTGAGAGCTATGAGGCTGAATGTGTTTTGCGTTTCTGACAGATAAAGTTGTAATTCGTCGAAATGTTTATTTAAGCATCGTATGTTATCATGAAAAATTGAGAAACACTCAGAAGTTCCAAAGACTTGTTTAAAACATTTAAGGCTATCAATTTCATTTGTGATCATTGGTTCATTTTTGTATTCGAGTATGAATGGATCCATTCTGACAATAAATATTATAAATGGGACAGTCGGACAGTGGTAATTGTTATCTTTTATATGATAATATGATACTCAGTGAGTTGGAGAATATTTGTTCCATTTTTCTATCATCAGCAAAAGAAAAGAAATCGATGAAATAGGTATAATTTATGTATTGCTGTTTTGCCCTGAGCGTGTTATAATATTTGTTTTGATTCCTGTAGTTGCTTGAATAGATTTAGTTGTTAGGTCTTTCTTTTCGGTGATTTTTTCTTGTTTTCTGCCTTTTGTTCATTGTGGGTTGGGGTATTTGGTTCGCTGGCTGCTTTTGCGATGTTTTCATCAGTAGTTTGGGTTCTTTCCAGCTCCTCTGCTGTATATGACTTTCCATCCACAAAAAGCCTATTTCTTCTGATGTAACAGGTAATATAATTGTTTATTTTTGCGAGACTCAAGTGTTTTTTCGAAACTCTGTACTCTTCTCTCTGTATCAGTGTCAAATCGTTAGCTATCGTCATTTGAGTATCTTTCAGGTTTTCAACGTTTTTGAATAACGAAGCTTTCTTCAAATAGGATAGGAATTTCACTTTGATTGGCGCGTTATCCTTCTTACCTAACGCGTAAGTATTATTTAGATCAGATTCCACTGAATTACCGTTTACTAGTCTCTTGAGAAATTGAGAAACAGTCAGAAGTTCCAAAGACTTGTTGAAACATTGAGGCTATCAATTTCATTTGTGATTATTGGTTCATTTTTGTATTCGAGTATGAATGGATCCATTTTGACAATAAATATTATAGATAAAACAGTTGGACAGTGGTAATTGTTATCTTTTATCTAATAATATAATACTAAGTGAGTTGGAGAATACTTGTTTCATTTTCCTACCATCAGCAAAAGAAAAGAAAAAGGTGAAATAGGTATAATTCATGTATTGCTGTATTGCCCTGAGCGTATTCATATTTGTTTTGATTCCTGTAGTTGCTTGAATAGATTTAGTTGTTAGGTCTTTTTTTTTCGGTGATTTTCTTCTTGTTTTCTGCCTTTTGTATATTGTGGGTTGGGGTATTTGGTTCGCTGGCTGCTTTTGCGATGTTTTTATCAGTAGTTTGTGTTCCTTCCAGCTCCTCTGCTGTATATGACTTTCCATCCACAAAAAGCCTATTTCTTCTGATGTAACAGGTATTATAGTTGTTTATTTTTGCGAGACTCAAGTGTTTTTCCAAAACTCTTTACTCTTCTCTCTGTATCAGTGTCAAATCGTTAGCTGTCGTTATTTGAGTACCTTTCAGGTTCTTAACATTTTTGAATAACAGAGCTTCCTTCAAATAGGATAGGAATTCCACTTTGATTGGCGCGTTATCCTCCTTACCTAACGCGTAAGCATTATTTAGATCAGATTCCACCAAATTAACGGTTACTAGTCTTTTCAGTTCCGAGCACATATAATCGGGTGTTATATCCTCAGATTTACTTTGAAGTCCGAATATAACGATGTTATTCTCTTTTGTTTTTATCTCGATATTCTCGATTTTATTCAAAATATCTTCGTTTTCAGCTTTAACTTTACTTAATTTTCTATATAGATCTTCGTTTTTCAATGATAGTCTGACTTCGACAGCTTCTATAAATTCCGTTTTACAGTTTTTAATCTCTTCCTATATCAATTCGTTGGTTATCGTCATTGTCGATTTAGCAACGAGTGTAGGCCGCGCCTTAAAATCGTGAGGTTTCGTTTTGGAGATAAGATTTCGTTTATTTCCTTCGTAGGAATGTTCACAGTTCATGCAAAGACATTTTTTCAGGTTTCGCGTTTTTGCGAGTGACTTATCTGTATGAATGAATCTACGTGCACTGGTTACCTTTTTTGCTTGAAGCGGAGCACAATTTTGAACGTGTGTACTTGTGGGAGAACTGAACTGAACTGTGAAATGTACTGCAACATTAGACAGGTGGGTTTTCATTAAAGGTAATAAATTTTTTGTTAGGGTATTTATTCCCTCTAATTCGATAGAGTACTGATTTGTTGTCTCTGCTACTTGGTTAATCATTTTCGCATGTATGCTGGAATGATATTGTTTTTTCACTTCCGGTACCTGACAGAAGAACGAAAAAACAATGTGGCTTATGGCTTGTAATGGGTGAAAACCCAGTTGCAAGCACTTGCTCCATAACGAGTATAAGACACTTTCCACCCTGACAATAAATAACATGTGAAAACTAGGATGACAGGCAAATCAGATGTGTTCTCACTGCGTGTGTTCTGCCCTCCAATGCAGCCCTATACGGACTCGTTATGACCCTGTATATTGATATAATGTAATGTCATAAAATAAAAGTCACTTGAGATTTCATGTTTACGAATAAACAGAATAGTGTTTCAAGAGTACCGTAGAATGGGGATACATTGATAAATTTTTCAGTTCAAAGTGAAATAACTTTTGCTCCTTCAGCAATAAAATTTGCAAAAAAAACTGCACTATCGGCTTTTATTTTACTAACGATTTCGTGGAAATAGAAGGAAACAATTCAAAAACACTCGAGAAAAAAATGAAGAGTTGATGATCAAAGTTCTGCCTGAGATTGGGGTTACTTTGAACACCCTAGCGTTCTCAACGGAATATAAAAGTAACCCCACTAAAAAGGTTTAAAAAAATAATTAAATTTTTTTCCCATTTCTCTAAGAGCAGAAATGCAATTTGGGGTGAGTTTGATCACACCAAAAACCTTTCTACCAACTAATCTGTATGCATTATAAAAGGAACAGAAATAATATAGGTACACAAGAGGAAATGAAAATTCACATAATATGCTACATTTCTAAAACTTCAATATCAATTTCAAATTTAAAAAATTTGTTATTATCATTTTTCTCCAAAGGGGGATTTGGTAAAATCTTAATAATATCACTTGCTTTCAGCTCGGAGGTGTCATCAGGAACAAGTCGAAATAGTCTTTTACTTCTTCTTACTGATTTCAATCCCACAACAAGTATGTTGGAGTCCACTTACAGGATCTTACACACATATTTACATGTTTTTTTTCCTCGTTGGGAGTGAAACGTGCCCAAAATAAATTGGCCAACTTCGAAATCTTCTGAATTAGCTTCCTCTTCTCCAACATCACAAATTGAAGAGACAGAAGCAGGACGGTATTCGATTCCGAGCTCCCCATCCTCGTCATCGTCAGATTCTTGTCCATATGCTGCCGTGGCTATACTACATCCAGGTTGAACCTGTAGTCGTGTTCTTTTTCTCTGAGAAGGGACTGCGTCTCCGAATCTTTGCTCTTTCAAAAATGCTGTCAGTGCATTTTCGACAATAGGGGTAGGGTCAGCAACTTGTTCTGGTGGCAACTTCTCGAAAACCTGGTCCCGATCTGCAGGATGAATACCAGTACTCTGGAAAGAATTGATCAAGTTTCGTTTGATTGCAGATTATAACTTGCTGGTTTCAAATTGTATCTGGTTGGTTTCGTTTGGTTTGACAACTCGCGTGGTTACGGTTTCCATTTTATTTATGCTTTTCTTCAGAAGAGATGAAAACATATCTTTGGGAACGGTGCTTAGACGCAGATTTTGCAATTTAAAATCTGTTAGAGTTCCACGCCATGCCCCTTCCGTTGGTATGAAGAACCCAACGTCTGAGGGCTGGCAAATATGGGTTGAATTTGGAACCAAGCAAATAAAATCAATATCGTTTTCAACACACATTTTTAAGACACCATCATCCAAGTGAGATGACAAATTATCCTCAATCAGAGATTTTCTCCCTTTTGAACGTTCTGCATGTGGCAAAAATAAAGTGGTAAATCAATTTCGAAAGGTCACACGATCCATCCAACCACTTATGGTGCGATTATATCTTGTGCCTAAGCTACAACACGGCTTGTTACAACATGGAGGTCCTCTTGGACCATTTTCTCTCCAAGAGTCATAAAGGTGGACACTTATATAAATCACATAGGGCGGCAATAATGTACCATCTGCTGCACCACATACCATAATTATGGTGCAGCTTTTCAAGTGATTTATAACCTTTTCCGGGTATTTCACGCCCCGTCTATAAATCCCGCGCTTCTTGCTGGGATCATCGGAAAAATTGGATTCGTCATAATTGAATATATTGCTGCTTGGTAAACCTCTAAGTGTGTTCTCCAAGTTGTCGTAAAATTCTTCCAAGTTTCCCTTGACACTGATGCTCTAGCCCTTTTAATGTTTGTAGATATGCGTTGTCCGTAAGATTTTTTATGCCGCTGAAGACTGTATGTCCAGTCTATTTCAGGAAGGTTATTCTTGAATAAATTCACCGTCCTTCCTTTTCTATCTATATAATATTTGGCCATCATTCTCATATCCAGAAGCGATAGGGGGAATCCCCAATTCACGCATTTGGCAGCCGATTTCAGAATGGCCAACTCCTCGTCATGGGTGAAAATTGTTGGACGACCCGGATTATCACCATGGATTCCTTTAAATCGGTTATACAAGGTTCCAAATGGAATACTTAATTGTCTTGTCGCCTCGCGAATAGACAGTGTACCATCAACCACCTTTCCTAGTGCTTCTTCCAACTTTCCCTTGGAGTAATTTCGGTAGGATCTAGATCCAAGCAAACGTTTGTGTTTGCGGGCCATTTTTCTGAATATAAAACAGAATTACTTAGAATATTTATCTAATCATTTTAAGTAATTCAACCGAAGGGGCAACATTGATCAAGTGATCAATGTTACCCCAGACACTGATCAAAGATACCCCTTGAAATAACGACCTCTACCAAAAGTAAGGTTGAGGAAAAATTATTCAACACATTATTTCTATTTATTCCCAAATATACAGGGTGTTCCAAATTAAGTCGGCACCATTGCCAACTCCGTTATTATTGATGCTACGATTTCGGTTGAATGAGCAAACGGTAGCATTTTTAGTAGCCTTCTCGATGCCGAACAAAAAAAAAATGACAGTCGCGTTGTCATAATATTTCATGAAATGATATTTTTTTCAATGGAAGACCCTATATTTTTTCATACATTTCGATTCGTAATAACATTCTCAACAACAAAGCTCATATCACTTTTCCTCCTAAAGTGGAGAATGAGCGACTTATGTGGAAATATTTATTTCTTTCACTTGTACAAAAAATTTCTTTGTTTTGGCGAATAAAACCTCATGATTGTCCAAACACCTATTTTTCGTACTTATACGAATGACGATATTTTGTTACTAACAGCAAAATAAGACAGTAAAAAAAAAAATTGCGCTGGGATGTGCACTCGTGAAACCCGTGATCATCATGTCGCACCACTCAATTGACACCACTAAGCTATTTGGTATTAATGTACAAAACGATGAATGTTTCCTATTATTACAACTGTCTTATTTTCACCTTTACGAAAAAAAGTCAAATAGGCTTTGTTGTTGAGAATGTTATTACGAATCGAAATGCATGAAGAAATATAGGGTGTTCCATTGAAAAAAATATTATTTTATGAAATATTATGACAACGCGACTGTCAATTTTTTTTTTGTTTTCGGCATCGAGAAGGCCACTAAAAATGCTACCAGTTTGCCCATTTAACCGAAATCGTAGCATCAATAATAACGGAGTTGGCAATGGGGCCGACTTAATTTGGAACACCCTGTATGCCTAATATAGTAGTAAAGCAGAAAAAATATGAAGAATATAACTAACTGGTGTAGGCACAAAGTTTTGCAAACCTTATGAATCAGTCAAAACAGGCGTCAACATAAAAATTAGCAATTCAGCACAAACACTGACAATACTGCTTCGTCAAGCAGAGTGATGACAACTAGTATCAAGTGAACCACAATGGAACTGGAACTGTATTGATGGTCGCATAAATAGCGTGGCTAGAAATATTTGAAATTCAAAAGATGTATCAATCAAAGTATACCCAAGATTCAAAGTATCCCCATTCTACGGTACGTGCTTTTCCCAGATTCTAATATATGAAATGCACCACAATATCCTTATGGAATTCTATTTTCAAATTAATGGAATAGAGAGAGATATCATATTGGGGAGTGCTTAGAGATAATTAAATACTCCAAAATTTGGTTTCGTAGAATTTGAAGTTTCCTCGGAAATAGAAATGCTGTTTTTCGATGAAAATATGTCCCATTTTTTCGGCACATGTTTTGTTAGTTTGACTGATGGCAACTCCAGTAAGTTTATTCTGGAATCTATCTTTCTGGCTGACCGTGTCATCATGTTCTTGCATCAACTAATATTTTATCATTTTATTGATGGTGTATTGAACTCTCTTTCTTTTTGCGGGAAGGGTTTCATTCCTTGGGTAAGTTTAGCATATACCAATATACCAAAAATAGTGAAATTAATAGCGAAAAGTTCTATAAATTTACTACCATTTACTGAAATTGTGATGATTTTAATCAGGAATGGCTTCGACTGTTGAACAAGATATCTTTATAATTTTCAATTTTGAATCACTGAAATTCTCCTATAAACTATTCAATTGCACCTGGAAATTACTTACAATCAAACATCTTTTGAATTGAATGTCGACTAACGTCGATGAAAAAAGAAGTACATTTTCACGGCATGAATTTGATTCAAATCTTTTCTGACTTCTATAAGAAAAGTTAGTGTGTCAGCCAGTAATAATTCTGAAATGTCTATTAACTATTGAGTTATTCTAATTCGAACTTTCTCATGAATGGCACTCGTGAAGGATATGGAATGAAGAGCTTAGATATATCAGTTGTGAGTCTAGAAATTCGTAATGTGCACATCACCAGTTTCTAATGTTGTTACGTACCTCTTGGTTGAAGCTCTTATTACAAAATTATAGGAAATTCACGTTGTTAGCTTGACTATCCGTGACTCTACGGACCTATGATCACTCACCTGGAGAAAGGAAATTTCCATCGTTTCGCAACACAACTCAATTTTCTTCAAACAATTATTTCAACAGAGGCCATTTCCGCTTCGAAAACGTTTTCTCTCATTAAGATTTCAGTTTAGTGGTCTATATTTATGTCAATGTCAATGATTCGTCAAATTGTATGAATGCATCTTTTCGGTATTGGTGGCACAACTACAAATCGATTAATGAAAAACTGAGTGGACTGTAGATTGAAGGTAGAAAAGCGGGAAAGTGAATAAATTATATTTTAGGACGAAGTTGAAGTCATCCTCCTGTACTTGAAATATAAGGCATTGTGTAATCTAATGCGTTGAGTTAAACCAACATAGGTTGGAGTCAATGGTAAATAATGAAACTGAATATGAATGCGAGTGACAATTGCGAGAAAAGCTGAGAGAAGCGTGTTCGAAACTTATTATTTTATATCGAACCCTTATCATAAAGCAGGCCAACTGATTGTCAAAATTGGTTGTCCCAAATCACTCACTTCCAGCCTTGCTATCGTGACTATGATTAACAAAAACTTTGATTCGAATGGAAGGAGCTAAAGTTAACATGGACCCATGTACGGCGTCGAGACGATTGATAAGGGGAAAATTACTATAAAATCAATTCGTTTAGGTTATGTTCTAAAATAGAGAAAAAATAATATAAAACTAATCCAGAATTACTGGTAATACTGATGAACGTACATTCCTTATGGATAAATTCATTCAATCACAACAACATGGCAGTCATTGCGAAATGCGAAATTTGAATTGGACACGAATTGAAATATGGTGTCTTGAATGCCACCGATCTAATCAAATTCTTCAATGACAAAGCCGCGATTTATATGGGATTCGATCAAGATTTTCAATGGATGGAAAAAATTATATTTAAACATATACTGTTTTCCATTGACTGCGAGAGATTCCTCAACAGCTTCCATTTTTATACTCATGAAGAGCTGTCGTCGAGACTTCGAGTGTATCAGGCATTTGCATGGCAAGTAGTGCGGGAGCTAGCAGGGGTTTGATCCACCTTATCTGGGTTTCTATTACTACATCAACAGAATCACTCGCTGCCACCTCGATGCGGTGTCGAAATTTATCAATTTCAAAAACAGAGTATTGCAAGAAGTGTCTGAGAAAAACGATTTGAGGAGCTCTTGCAATTTTGCGAAGTTAAGGGCGATCAGTAAACTAGCGAAAAAGCAGTTGTTGCTACTGAAAAGCAGAGGCTTATTGTTGCCGCCAGTCGATTGTTGTTGCAAAATTTTAATATCGATTCACCTCATAAGCGGAGCATTCGAAAATTTGCATGCAGCTAGGATACACGCCTACTTGCATAAAAAACATTGACCTGTGGTAGAAGTGTATCTCACAGTGGAATGGTATGATTTTACGAAGTAGAAAAACTCGACGTCATCTCCACAATTTAATATCGCAATCGATTAGTTATGTGATAGTGGATAGGTAGAAAACCATCGATTAGTACCTTTTTCGAACCTCTATAGGTTCATCATCAGCTGAATGTAATATTCTACAATGAAAGAAGAGGAAGGAAGTGAAACCATAGGAAGATATATGGAGAAAAAAAATGGGTGGAAACATTAATTGTAAGCCAGGAGTTCCATGATCAAAGCAAATGACAGAGTGAAGGTTTGCCATTAAAATTATGATCTCCATTTTTTTATTCTAGGAAGGCTAAAGACATTAGCCGATATACAATGATTCAACGACATGTGGATCAATGGTAGCAATGAGTGATGAATGACAGCACACAAGGGGCCAAGATATCAAAAGAAACTTCACCTAGATAAGGAATGGAACTATATTTATTGGCATTATTGATAGGAATTGAACTACGATTGGGGAATTAGGTTTAATGTTTATCACGAATCATGTTGATTAAATGAGAGGAAGAGCCATTGTTGTTGACTGTTTGTCTAATGATGTTCCACTCATTGTTGAAACTTCCAAGAGACAACGGAATGTTAAATAGTCTATGGCAAAGGGAATTGAACGCTGCAAATTTATGGGAATGGGGGGCATGGAGGAAAAGGAATTACTGTATCTGTGTGAGTATGTTTCCTGGAAATCTAAAAATCAAATTTAGAATCGTTATTGTTGGTCAATGAATCTAAGGAAGGAAGATAATTGTTTTTGCTATTTAGGAATTTTTGGGAAGGGGGGAAAAAAAATTTAAAATTCCCTAATAAAAGATTTTTGAAGATTACCATTGAAACAACGAAACCCCCCAAAATATATGTAAAAAAAAAAATATTTGATTAAAAAAGGAAAGAATTTGGGGTTAGTTCTAAATGAGACAAAAAAAATCTCGTCGGGGGAACAAGTTACCCCTAGGGGGCCGGATTTGGGGGTGAAATATTCATTAAAAACTGGGGGTTTTTTTGGAAACAGATTCAACAAAGAGCATGAATTGAGGAAAAAGGAAAAGAAAACATCTGCCTTTAATAAGAAACTTTCCCCCCAAACCAATCGGTGGCAAATTTTTAAAAAATGCCGGAATCCGAAAAGTGTCGTGTGACCTTGAACCCCCGACGGCAGGGGAAAAAAAAATGTGTTTTTTTGAGCAATTGCAGGGGGAAAAAAAGGGGGGTCCCCCTTATTAATATTGTATTATTTTTTTTTCCTTTAAAAATGGGTTTTATTAGACAAAAAAATAATACCCTATCAGTTCAATGAGGAATGAAATATCGAATTCAAGTTGTTATCGATCACAATGAAAAAATGATTTTGGAATTTGAAAAGTCGGGGGAAGTTAAAAAAAATTTTTAAAATTTATAATGTTTGAATTCATGAATTTAAAAGGGGTAATTTGACACGAAAAAATTATTTATTGAAAATTTAATGTAATAGTCACAAGCATAACCTGAATGAAACCCCAAAAAAAAAAACGGAAAATTGAATTTTCGGCATTTTTTTTTGGGAAATTAAATTTTGGGGATAAACAACGTCTGTCGGTCAGCTAGTGGTGTTTAAAAAAACCCCCCAAAATTTTGCGTATAACTCCATTTAATGTTTTTTTCCATGTATTCAAAAAAAAAGCCGGGGGTATTTTTTGTCCCACTTTCTTGTAATAAAATGTTTTAAGGGCATCCAACTCCCGGGGTATGGTAAAGTAGAACAGAATGACCCATTTATGAACCATCTGTTACTTTCACAAGTTTTTCGTTTCAAGATGGCGGCTTCAAGATGGTGTAAGTTTTGGGGGTTTGGACCTTTTTCATTTAAAAGTTAGAATTTTTTTTTTGCCCAAATTCATAATTGAAGATGGCAGCCCCAGGACCCAATGGCTTCCTCATTGAAGAACTAGAAAGCCAAAGCCAAAAAAAAAAAAAGGCTTTAAAAAAAATGAAAGATTAGGGCGTTCTAACTGAAAAAAAAAAATCCAAAACAAATTTTATTCAAGGAAAAAAAAAGTAGAAAAAAATTTTTTTGGGAATTTGAAAAAGGTTATTCCGTGAGTAAAAATTTTCAAAAGTTGTCATTTTTGTATTCGAACTGAAAACGTTGCGCGATAAGTTTTTGGGGATCTCTAAGTCATTTAAAAACCCCAAAGCAATTTTTTTCAATTTTCGCCCAGGAAATTTTAACCCCCGGGTTTCCTTGATCATTTTGAGGCACAAATTGGTAAAATTTAAAAAGCCCATTCAAAGGCACGCTGAGGAATGAGTATAATTTGTAGCAATTTTCAGGCCAATTTAACCCCCCTTTCTGGAATCTTTTTTTTATGATAGGAAGTACATTTTTTTTGGGCCAAATTCGTCTTTAGTGTGTAATTTTCCGGATGTCCGTCGTACCCTCAATCAGGGGAGGGCGTGCCTTAAGTATATTTTTCAAACAATGGAAGGACTGCGTATATGTCGGGCCCCCCCCAATTTTTATTGCCTATTTTTCCAAGCCAAACCGTTTTGATATAGAAATTCGGGCATCGAAGACCTAACCAGGTTTCACGAATATGCCCCATTTTTTAAACCGGGGTTTGCACCCAAAAAAAAAGATTCACACATTCCGTTTTTTCCTACAAGATACTCAGTTTGACACGTCGATCGTGTATCGGATATGCTCCAAAAAAAAAAATTTTAAAAAAAAAGGTCACAAATATGAGCATACTGATGCTTTTTGTAAAAAAAAAAAAATAGATATCGGGGTTTAAAATTTTGTTATTTCCACCGACTATCAAAAGAAATTTTTGGACTCCGGACGTGGGGGGGTCAAGGAACAAAAACTGGGGCCCCACTGGGATTTTCGCCGGGGAGAAAAACTTCACCACCGGTTTGGGGGTTGGCAGGTTTTTTTGAAAAGGGGGTATTCTAGATGTATTCAATTTGAAATGCTCCACTATGAGGTGAATCGAAAAACAACGCTGCCAGCAAAATTACCCCCTTGGGCAGCCACTGGGCCCTTTACGTTTTTCACGACCCCATTTTTCCTAATTCCAAGGCCCGCAAATCGCTTTCCCCAATGTTTTTTTTTATGTACAAGTGGAAACCTGTATTCAAAAAAGCTTTTAAAGCTCCGCAGATTTTTAAAATTGGGGAAAAAGATCAGAGTCGATGTGGGGAACAAAGTAACAGGGGGGGTCATTGAAGTTGTGCTAATGCATTGGCATATCACAATTATTTTTTTTCATGAAAAAAAAATTTAAAAAAAAGTTCCCCGCAAAAAAAGGATCAATATAAAAACCGATTCATCATGGTTTTCCACTTTGCCCCGGCAGCATCAATACGGGGGCGGGGGGGTTTATCCAATTTAGTATTAGTTTACTGTTGCCTTGTCAAAATGCCCAGTACATTTCATTAGTGGAAAAAAAAATGACAAAAAGAAAAACCCTGAAAAAAGAGGCCAAAAGTGGATACAGATAAATTTTTTACAAGTACAAAGCAATGCCATAGCAGGAATGGGTATAATCGATCAATTTTTTAAAGAAGAAAAAAGAAAAATAATGGTGAATTCATATGATATACCTTTTCCCCTCCCCTTGAAAAAGGTAAAAAAAAACAACAGAAAGGGGGAGAAAAAAGGGGAGCATCGGGGGAGTTAAAGGGGGGTTGGTTTGGAAAAATAATCAGGGGGTTGGTATATGGGGAGAAAAACCCCCCCATAAATGAAGAGCATTATTTGTCAATAAAAAATTTTTTAAAATATATATATTTTATATATATATATATTTTTATATATATATATATATATTTTATATATATATAAAATAAAATAAACAGATGGTATTGATGGAACGTCATAAAAAAGGACGGGAAAATTTCAACTTTCTCATACCAAAATTTTAGACCCGAATAACTATATAAAAAAAAACCCTTTATAAATTCACTAGTTCATTGAATAACATACCCCCCCAAAAATTGGGAGGGAAAACCGTGGAAGGACCTGAAGGGGTTGGGATCTCCTACACTTTGGGGGATCGGGGGGGAGAAAGTTAAAAATTTAAAAATTGTTCAATTTCGCCTTCTTTAAACGGGGGGGAAAAAAACCCATGGTGGAACCCCAAAAAGAGTATCCCCGCGAAAGCCCCAAACTTCCAACAAACCCGGACCAAAGAAGCCACATACGGGGAAGAATATAAAACACCACGAAGGAACAAAAAAAGAGATTGAGAAGCACAGAGACATTGGGGAACCTACTGCCTGGGAAAAAAACTTCACTAGAGCAAAAAGCCCTCCAAAAGGGGCCCAAACCCCAAAAAACCCAAAAAGAGCGATGAGGTCTCTCTTTTGCCCGGGGGGGATATACCCCCCTCGGAAACACTCCAACATGCTCTAGTCTATTTTCTGGCAGTAACTGCAAAAAACCAACCAAAGGGAACAGACCCCTCTGAAGGTTGACTTCAAAACGGCTTTTGGGGGTTGTAACTTCAGAAAAGGGATCCTTTAGTTTTTCCCCCTTTTTAAAAATCCGAGAAATATGATATATTACCAGCCTCCACAAGATAATATCCAATCTCCCATTTTTTAGAGATATTCCCCAGCTGGCACATACGCAGATCTTTTCCCCAAGTTGGAGAACAGCCTCTATCCCCAATCCCATGAAACTGAAACACCCGGCAGAGGGGGTTCACGATTTTTTATCTAAAACAACTACGAGACTGAAAAACAGTTTACATCGGCGACCCCCGCAGGGGACTAGAGTGGAAAAAGGGAAAAGGCTCCCCCCCATCGACTCGCCCAAAAGGGGGTTTGGGGGGAGGTTGAGGGGGGGGTTCCTCTGGATATTATCGACGTGGGGGGAGTCACAATACGTCACCTTTTCCCATATGTCGGGGCAAAAAGGGAAAAAATGGGCGTAAACACAACCATAATAAGATGGGATTCACCCCAAAGCTGTCCCAAAGACTAGTTGAAGCAACTATTGGAAATCCCTTTTGCGGGGCCAAATCACGAGGCGCTGTCCACGGGGAGTTTTTTTCCTTTTGCCCGGTGCCCCTTTGCGGGATCCCCCCCAGTGAAAATAAAGGAATTGTGTTATTTTTCCCGGGCCTACGGGGAAAATTTATTTTTGGTCGATGACCGGGGGTCCCCTCGTGGGGGGGCCATAAAAAAGGGCCAAAAAAACGGGGTGGAAATGGGCCATTCATTGGCTGGGGAAAAACCCCCAAAAAAGGGAGCCGGTTTTTACCAGGAAACACAAACCGGGGTTCCCAAACGTACAACTCAATGGGGGGCCGCAAACAACTCTGGGGACCCATGGACACCGTGACCAAGTTGAACTTGAACGGAAAAAAGGAAAAAAAATTTTGGAAAACCACAGGGGTTTTGGGCAAGCAGAAGGGCTTTTCCAGTACGTAACTCGGCCTCAAAATTATATACTGAGGTGGGATTCCACTTCCACTTTATCAAATGAGAGATGAAATTGATTGAATTGATGGGGGCCAGACATAACTGCGTTAATGGAATTCGACGGTACACGGAATCCACCACTGATCTTTTAAGACTCTGATACCCCAATGATTACGTACGGAGCCCCTATGGAGCAAGGTACGTATGGGGGAATTTAAAACCCAATTTGATAGGGGGCAAAGACTTGCCTGTCTTTGGGTAACAAGTGCGATGAAAAAAGTCACCCACCGGACTCGGAAAAAAAATAGACGCCTCCCCCGCACTCTTATTGAACACGAGTCACAAAAACCATCCCCGCGAAGAGCTCCAACCAATGGCGGGGAGAGAATTTTGGACATTTCGATTATGGAATGAAAAAGTAAATTGTCAACCCTTGAGATGCCGGGAAAATTTTCACCTGTAAAACGATTCACCAAAACGCCGCATTCCTGAAAGGGGGGACTGAAACAGAAGGGGGGCCCCCCTGATCAAAACCCCCATCGGGTCACGGGGTTTTTAAATGGCTCCAAGATTGGTTTTAACAGCCGGGATATACGGGCAATTCCAAAAACTGAACTTTACCATGTTTTTGGGAATTTTTTTTGAATCCCGGCGGAAAAATTTTCCCTACCCGCCTTTGGGGAAAAAAAAAATCAACAGAGGCTACCCATCAACCCAAAAAAAAGGGTTTTCCATCGCCAAAAGAGGAAGCTACTATGGGTCCCTCGGTCATTTCGGTGGGCCTTTGAACGAAAGGCCGACCATTTTGGGCCCGACAAGGTGCAAAAATCTCAAAAATTACCAGAATCAATACTAGGCGTTTTTGGGTCATGGAGCATCTCAACCATGAAGGAAATCCCGAAAATAAAATCCCAGGGTCTTGGAAAGAGGCTCCACATCGAAGGCTTTCCTACCAGGAGGGCCAAGACTCTGCTCACACTGAATAGGAAGGAATCAGAATAGGGTAGGGCTCCACAAGCGCACTGCCATCTTAAGTATAAAACTAATCTGATTTTCAAACAGAACCGTTGAGTTCAACCTTGTCCTCGTGAAAACTATTCAAAATATACGTCCCTGAATGGAATTTATTCGGTGAATAGTGAAAGTACCTTGATAAGGATAACATCTTCGGGAATACAATATCCGTGAGTCAGATAATACATATACAATTGTTCTACGATATTTCACATTGTTGATCAATCACAAACTGTCACTGATTCGGTTGAAATACTATTCCACCAACGGACACTAAATAGTTGTAATCCGAATAATGAAAATAATGGATGGTGATATTGTCAAATTAATATTGGACGAGATGAGAAACAGAAAAATAGAACTGGAAAATATAATCGAAGCTAGTGAAGCAAATATTTCATTGAAAGTTGGGATTTGAAGTTTGAAATATACAACCTTGAAAAGAAGAATCATTACTTGAAAAAAAAAAGTTGAAGATCTTGAGAGAACAAAAAACAAAATAATATAATTGTCTTGGATGGATGTCCCAATGAAAATATATTCTCCAATCCATCTGTACTGAGCTCAATAGCATGTTGAACGTAGTTGTCAACGATCAGATTTAAATAATTTTATTGCCTTGGGAAAACAACAAATCGACCAGTTAAGATAGAGTTCGTATCACATTTGAAGAAAAAGGAAATCTTGGAGAACTATAAGAAATTGAAAGGAAGCAGTATAACATATCCCACGACCTGACGGTACAACAACGCAGAGAATATCAAACCCACGGAAATTTCTATTGGGGAGAGACAGCAAAACAAAACTGCTATATCAGGGTGATTAACTCGTTGTAGAGAATACGGAATTTTCCATAGAAGATTTGAACAAATTAGAAAAACCCGGTAGAGAAAAGAAAATAAAACCATCGACCGAAAACCAAGTCACAAAAACATAGAGCAGAATCAACCAACAAGACAAGTTGAAAACCCCCAACCTATTGAGCCACAAAAGACACTCAAGACCATCAACCCAGCTTTAGAGAAAGTTACCAGATCCCGAACAAATTCCCAAAATAGAAATCCCCCAACTTTCAATGTATCATTGCTAACATAACCATTGTTTGTCCATTATTACTACTAGAATCATAAATTGTTACCTCGAAATTTATTATGTATTCCTTCTAATTTTCTCAAGGAAAACTGGACAGGATTATTATTCTCATTACTATTATCACAGCGTGGATGTTCTAAATATACTCTGTCATACGATACATTTTTCTTTTTATATGATGAATCAATATATTCGGACTTTGAAATGAATACAATACCAACATTCACCATAGAAACCAATGAGGAATGTTCACAGATTCTCAGAATAAATTAAAACCTCAAAAAATTTAATATCTTACGAATGAATATTGAGATAAAATGAAAATATTGATGAGTTTTTGATTATGATGCTAAATTTGAATTTACTATCGATTTTTAAAATTTTTGAGTGAGACGAGAGAATCTTGATTTGGGAGTATCTATGGCCTTGAAGGATATTATATTATTTATAATGGTAGTAAGCTGAATCAGAATGACGGTGTTGTTTCTTACATAAAATCTTATTTGAAGTACGATTACGAAATAAAACCATTAAGAACAATATAAAAGTACTCAATATAGAAATAACTACAAAAAATTAAAGTCAAGTACGAGTGTCTACTTCATATAGATCACCAAATACCGAAGTTCAAGATTTCAATGTTAGCCTAGAAGAATTCTTTTTAGAAACAAAATCATTAGTGGATTTCAATTCATTTCTGGGAGACATAAATATTCATTTACTGAAACCAAGTGAGAACCTGACAGCGGAATATCAGAATATACTCAATAGATTTGGTTTTATCTCTACCATAAACGAACCAACAAGGATACAGGGTGATTTCAGATCATGTTTAGATCACATATTTCTTAAAACTAAGATGAACAATTTCGAAAACACTATTCCCATAGTGCTGGAATCAACCATCACTGATCACTATACCACAATTATACAACTTGTTCTCGATGAAAATAAAAAAAATCAAACAGACACCACTAGATTCACAAACTTCATTGACACAAAAAAAATTATTCATACATTTCAGCATATATGCTGGGATCCAGTATACAATGAGTTTGATCCACAGATTGCGGCAAGAGTGTTCATTGAAATTGTAACAGAAAATATGAACTTATGTGCCGAGAAGAAACCTCTTAGCAGAAAATCTTATTAAATTGCACCTTGGTTGACGAATGGCTTGCTGAACTCTATACACAAATAGAATAAAATTTATAAAGAAGCACAGAGGAATCCACATGATCTCAAATTGAAACAAGAATTCGAAAAGTACAGGAACAAATTAACCTCGCTTATAAACAAAGCTAAATTCAACTACTACAAAAAATAAATTGATGGGAATAAGAACACTTCCAAAAAGTATTTTTCACTTCCAGCAAATAAGTAAGACGAAGAAACACAAGTGTAATATTGAAAACATTGAGTGAAGATACAGAGAAGTACTAG
Source organism: Gonioctena quinquepunctata (assembly GCA_018342105.1). NCBI lineage: Eukaryota > Metazoa > Arthropoda > Insecta > Coleoptera > Chrysomelidae > Gonioctena > Gonioctena quinquepunctata. The sequence continues at coordinate 45,916 of JAFIRS010004883.1, forward strand.
TGGAAAAATTGATATCGCAACGCATTTGATAACAGCTTTACAAAATTGGTAAAACATTAGCTGATGAAATTGGGGAGATGAAAACTACAGGATAGAAAGAAAAACTACACCTTTTTCCTTTGTGTTTGCACTCATCACGGCAGATGAAATATATAAACTATATTTGAACTGAAAACGGTAAAGCAACCGGAATAGATAATATGAAAGCTGAAACATTGAAACTAATCAGTCTAGACATAATGCAACCTTTGACCCACATTATTGAGTAATTGTATAAAGTATGGAATTTACCAACGGCCCTCAAAATTCTATCGTTACTCCTATATTCAAGAAAAGTAATGTAAACAAGATTAATAACTATCGGCCAATATCCCTCATCACACATATATCGTAGATTTTCGAATAACTCATAAAATAACGCCTCGTTAGTTATCTGAATAAGTTCAGAATTTTATCGCAACAACAATATGGATTCAGAGAGAAAACATCAACACAGGATGCTGTTATTGCCTTTAACAACAAAAATACTAAGTATATCTTGATTTTTCTTATAGATTGGTACTATTCCTTTTGTTCTGTTGGTTGGTTGGTTGGTTGGTTTGAGACTGACGAGCCAGAGACAGGGTTGGCACTTAGCTTCCTTGACACTGCGACCAGCTAGGGTCTATTGTATCACCTGTCGTCAGTGGTTCCTCCTTCAAACAGGTTTGTGCCTTTGATTAGGTTAAGAAGCCTGTTGATAAGGTTCTTCGGATTCATGCCTGTTTCCGGGCTGATCTTCCAAAGGTTCTGTGTCGCCTACTACTTAGGGCGTCACAGTCGAAGATGATATGAGAGGCTGTTTCCTCCTCTTCATCACAGAGCCTACACTCCACGGTTTCCCTGCGTACCCCATGGTGTTTAGGTGTTTTCTTAGGCCGCAGTGTCCAGTCAACAGACCTATTATTATACGAGCCTTCGTTCTGTTCAGGTTCAGAAGGTCAGCCGTCAGGGTCCGGTTTGGATGCCCTACCATGACTTTTGCTGTGTATTTGCCGACAGTTTGATCCCAATATTGTTGGTGTCTTCTTTTATCCACTCGGCGATCAGGGTCCTGCATCGGTTTTGCTAATCCGTGTGCAGGTTCTGGCCCCTGTGAATAGCGTTTCAGATGCTTTTCTAGCTAGCTGGTCCGCTTTGACGTTGCCTTCAATGCCTCTATGACCTGGCACCCACATCAAGGTGACCTTGTTGTGTTTTGCCAGCTCGATGAGTTCTGGAGGCAGTCCCAGACCAGTTTGGACTTTATCTGTGTAGAGTTGAGTGCTTTGATAGCACTTTGACAGTCAGATAGAATGTAGATGTGTTTTTCCTATAACCACTTTCTAGATTCTTCTGAATGCATACCATGATAGCATGTGTTTCAGCTTGGAATATCGTGGAGTATTTACCAAGTGGTATTATGTAATCCCTTCTTGGCCTTACCCCATGTATTCCTGCTCCGTTCCTTCAACTGTCTTTGAACCGTCTGTATACCAGACTATGTCCGCAGTTGATTGTGATTCTATACTCGGGGCCCATCCAGATTCATCAATTCGTGTTTCGAATGGTTTTTCGAATGAGTATAGGGGTTGCATGTAATCTGAAATCATTTCGAGTTCTTCGATGTCGGTTACATGAGAGATTCTGGTATGTCCAGATGTTCGGATTCTCCAGTTTTCGTTTGTTTCAGTCTGTATGCACTCATCCTGGCCTCTCCAATGACATGTAAGTCAAGGGTTCGAGGTTTAGGATGATTTCCATTCAGCTGTTGGAGTGCTGTTCATTGCACCCGTGATGCAGAGACAGGCAAGCCTCTGGATTTTCCCGGTTGATTTTTGCCTGTCTTTGATTTGTTTTGGCCACCATAAGAGTGAGCCATAAGTTATTCTTGGTCTTATTACCGCTGTGTAAAGCCAGTGCATGGCTTTTGGTTTAAGCCCCAGGTTTTCCAAAAGCTCTCCTGCACATCATGAAGGTTATCTTGCTTTTGTTGGTTACATGTTGAAGATGCGGGTTCCAGGTTAGTTTCTTGTCAAGAATCAGCCCTAGATATTCCACCTGCTCTACTACTTGTAATGTTTCACCGAATAGTCTAGGAGGTATGAGATCTCCCATGTTTCTTCTCCGGGTGAAGGGAATTAGTGTTGTTTTGTTCGGATTTGCCCTTAGGCTCTCTCTGTTACACCATTCCTCTACTGTCCTCAGTGCATTTTGCATTAGCTCTGAGGTTGTTCGAGTATTCTTTCCCTTGATGAGTAATACCCTTGAGAGTAATACCCTTGGTTATTCAGAGAAATTAGCAGTTCGTCTACAACCATGTCCCACAGAAGGGGGGAGAGTATGCCCCCCTGTGGGGTACCTCTGGAAATTTCAACCTGCTCTGTTTCCTCGAACATGTTGGCTTGGACCAGTCTATTATGAAGCATTGAGTGTATCCACCTGCAGGTGGTTTCGTCAATGCCTCTTCGAGTGGCCGCAGAGACCATACTTTCAAAGGAGGTGTTGTCGAAGGCTCCTTCGATGTCTAGAAAAGTGCATAGTGCAATTTCTTTGTTTGCTAGAGACTCTTCAAGCCTTGAAACAAGCTGATGAAGTGCTGTCTCGCATGATTTTCCTGTTAGATAGGCATGTTGGTTTTGATGTAAAGGCCGTTCTACAAGAGCGGTTTTCCCATGTCTCTATCTATCAGTTTTCTAAGCCTTTTAGAAGAAACGACGATAGTTATTGGTCTGTATGCCTTTGCCTGGTCATATGAGTCTCGTCCAGGTTTCGGAATAAAGACCACATTTACAGTTTTCAGGTTTGAGGTAGCCATCCCAATGCTAGGCTCAGCCTGTACAGTCTGCACAGTTCTGGTGCTAGATATTCAACTCCGCTCTGAAGTAGTATGGGAAATACTCCATCTGGGCCCGGAGACTGTAAGGGTTGAAGGAGTTTATTGCCCACACTACTTTTGAATGAGTTACCGTTCGTTTAGCCACTTCCCAGTCTGCCCTTTTGGCCCTCAAATGAAGGTTTGCAGGGATTTATATCTGGGGTTTTGATTTGTGGTGACAGTGGATCCTGGGAAGTGTGTATGGAGCAAGAGTTCCATAGTTTCCTTCCCAGTGTTGGTGTAATTGCCGTTGGGTTTTGAGAGTCCCCAACGGATTGATGGGGTCTTTGGAAAAAGGGTGCGGTGGAGTCTTGCTCTTCTGAGGTTTGTTCTATGTCCTCACAGAACTTCCTCCATGACTTTTGTTCTGTGGACAAAACATTGTTTCTCCATGACATTTTGACTTTGACATATGACAGCTGACACTTCATGTCATGCATTTTCTGTCATACACCATTTCCTTTTCATCTGCTTAACCATGTGGTAATTTGTCCTGTCAAATTTTAAATTGTTTAAACTAAGCTTTAAACAATATGTGCTTTTACAATTGTTTAATTTTATATATATTACTAGTAGTGTTTCATAGTGATATGATTTTGAAAAAGTTCTTCAATCACAAAATGGTGATTAGTTCGCTGTCTTCACTTAACCTCACCTTAGTAAGTTCTATTAATTTGTTTAAAATCGTATTTCACAATTGTGTTTTCCTTTTTTCACAGCTGTCTTGATGATAAAAATAAACATTTTCGAAAGCTCGACTAAATAAGAAAGAGTTTTTCTTTTTTCATCGGCCATTAAATTTGACTGCAACCTCAAGGAATATCGTTTCTACAAAGTTTATTTCAAATTCATAGTTTTATATATATATATATATATATTAACGAGTTATTCTCTCTGGAAAGTAATGATGACATCATAGGGTTTGCCGACGACACAGCTATCTTTTATAGGGCAGACACCTGGAATGATCTGAGAGTTACTGCGGAAACTGGATTCTCACAATTAAACAATGACTGGATTCCAAATTACTGACCGTAAACAAGAAAAAAACCACCTATCTGTACTTCATCTGTAACTCCTCTAGTAGATCGACCTTCAACCAGCTCAATGTGAATTCCCATTTGAAGACATTCACCATATACCCTGAAACAAAAATTAAGTACTTAGGCATAATTATCGATACACACATGAAATGGGACTAACATAAAGCATATCTGTTGAAGAGATTGAGAGCAATATTGTATAAATTCAGGAAAGTTAAAGAACTCTTACCTGAAACTTACCTTAAAACATTATATTATTCCTAGTTGAAAGCCACCTTCGTTACGGATACTCGTTTGGGGCTCAGCTGCAAAAACACCTCTCCATACCTTGGAAGTCATACAAGAAGATTCTGAAATTAATTTTTCAAAGAACTCCTGGTATCCAACAAACACATTATACACTGAAACGAAAATATTCGATATCAAGCAATTGTATAACCACTATTCCTGTGTGCAACATCACTTACACAAGCAATCTTCCCAAATACTAGAACATGAACACAACACTCGAAAAAAGCAACACTATATCATTCCATTCATATCCAAAACAGCTACTCAAAGGTCTTACTCTCATCTTGTACTGAAATTATATAACAGTATTCCAGAAAACAAAAAATCACTGATCGATATAAACCAATTCAAACGTCACCTGAGGAATCACCTAATCGAAACTGGTAGATCTGTGCATCATTATTTTGACAATTGAAATAGAAGAACTTTAACTCGCTGTATTTGAATACCCACAATTTAATGTTTTACATATTCTGTTATTTTATTGAACTAACATTGTCTTTTGAACAGTCACTCTTTTATACTATGTATCTGATAATTCATTATTATATTTTATACCTGTTCATTATTGAAATATTCTGTTTTTTTATAATTCATATTTCTCATACCGAAAAAAGTGTATACACTTATCGGATTTTGCTCTGTTTCACAAATAATGTGATAAATGTTTTATATTTTGTATTTTTATTTGTGTGAATAAAAGCGTATTTATTATTATTATCATTAAAGGAGCACCTCAACGTTATATGTATCAGGATGATACTAAATGCCAATGGTGCTTGGAGGATGAGGTGTCAGCCACCCACATCCTCACGGAATGCCCGAGTGGCAGCAATACGAGAAGCGGACCTCGAGAGTGTCGTTCTGAACTCGGATAGTGTTACAAATGTATCACTCAGAAGGCTGGCCTCCTTCGCTGATGAAATAGGATACCCGAAGCTGAACCAATTCTCAGCAGCCATGGGTGCATAACGGGCACGATGGGGAGGCTTCATGCTGATGGTTCTGACCGCCCACATAATCTCATTGTATCCCATCAGCTTGGTTCAATTCCTTCAAATATTACAAAATATAAATTTACCACCATTTCAACAAAACTACACTGCTGGGAGAACTAAGAATCTACCATTGCTGTATCGAAAAAAAACTCACAGTATAGAGATCCACTCAAGAAATTCGTCATTCGGAAATAGGTAATTTCTATAAAAATTCGTTAAATGGACTGAAAGGCATATATTCTGACACTGATGGATTATATAGGATCGAATGTCAACGTATGAGCTTCCAAGATGGGGGGGTACATATTTTTTCGAAAGTAAAACAGATTTTATAAGTCTTAAAAAGATAGTTTGACGACAGACTATTGACAATTGATGCGGCTAATACAAACTTTTCACCATTCGGTTGCAATATCTTCAAATCTTGCCTTTTCGAGAACATCCACTGATTGCACAAGGAGATACTCCCCACCACCACCTAAGAGAAATAAAGCATGATGGTATTCTCAATACGATCGTTATTAAAAAAAATACAAAAGCCCATTATAAATTTATTTTTCGAAAAGTGCTTACCATCCAGAGGCTAAACTTACTGTATTTTCCCCTTGTTGAAAGCCTTCGGGAAAGTCATAACCCAAGGGGGGGGGTCAGCTGTGCGAGAAATATAAGCCCTTTTTTGAAATCCCAAAAGGGAACCAAATTTTTTGAACTAATAATGAAAAAAAACTCGAGTTTCCCCGTAAAGATCTTTCGGTAAAGGTCTGAACAAAGGGATATGAGGCGATAATACTTTTTTTGTACCCAGCAAAAGAACCCTTTTCTATCGTTAAAATCGGATTCCAGAAGCCCCAATACACACAAGAATGGACTTTCCCCCCAACTTTTGGGAAAAAAAAATTCACAAAGGCTTTCCCTTTTTTTCTGCAACCCAATTGCCCCAACCCAATTCCCAAAAACTATGAAAAAAAAAAACATCAAACAACTGTTCAAAAAAAAATAAAGTTGCTCTTTTTGGAGGGGCGGACCAACCTTTTAAAAAAGTCATGGAAAAAACCCAACAGATAATAAAAACTTATTTCCCTTTCATGCGTCATCCCCAGACTGTACTTCCACAGTTAAAGGCATGGGGCGGATGTGGTACAAATTCCTTTCCCTTTGTTTTTTTTTCGTATGTCCCCCTTTTGCCAAATGTTATAATATTGTATTGCTTTTTGTCATCCCCCCTTTTGTAACAATATAGAATTGTGGACGTGCATCCATTATGTGAATGTTTAAAACTACAATCCCCCCCCCCGAAATTTCCATTATGCATCATAGAAAGGTTTCCCTCTCATTGATTCTATGTTCCCTCCATAACGAATATCCCTTAAACCCTCAATATCTCAAAAACATATTTCGTTTCAACTAATTTATTATGACTGTGTGTTTCGTTCTTGCCCAAAATGATGTTGGACTTTTATCCCTTTTTTTTTAACTTTCCCCCATTTTTTAATGGTACACCCTGTATATTATCGATTGTTTAAAATGAGGGAAAAAGTTTCTTTTTAAAATGGATTATTTTTTTATATTTTGTATAAGGTAAAGGAAATATCATGGAAAATGTCTTTTTTGGGAAATTCGGAAATACAGTGTATTAATGAAAAAAACGTCAGGGGTTCATTAACAAAATTTGATCTAGAGGGAAATCAAAAATGGATGGCAAAAACCCTTTATTCAATGGAATTTTTTAGAAATTGTACATTCACCATTGTCAATGTGATCAAAAAAAGGGCAAGAACATGCAGGGGTTCAATAAAGTGTATCTCTATTCACAACCAATGAACGAGGAAAACTTGTACGATTACGCCATAATTTCATCGGGTTATGGGGTAAAAACTAAAGCAAAAAAGGGAAATAACCGAACCCCGAAACTTAAAGGGAAAAGGGGTAAAATCATAAATATGTTTATTTTCAGGGAATACCCTGAAGCTTCCATAAAAAGTCCCGGGGAAAGTTTTGGGGCCCCATGTCATTTTTCAAAGCTTTTATTATTATCATAACAGGGCATCCCACAAGTTTCCGAAAAGTACAGCCCCTTGAAACAAGAAGATCAAAATTATGATACATTTTATAAAAACTCTTCTGATCCATACAAAAAGGAGATCCTTTTTTTTTAAGAAAATTTTTCCCGGACAGACGAAGAAAAATTTTCCAAACAAGACTTTTTTTAGAAGAAAAAAAAATTTCTGGGCTGAAAAGAATTCACATTTTTAAAAGGGAATGGGTTTTGGGAAAAAAAAGTTGAGTTCTGACGTTTTCTGCCTTCTAAAAGAAAAACTAAATACAAATATTTGAGGCAAATAACAAAAAAAGAGGACATGTCGGAAAGTAAACCGGAAAAATAAACAATCCAAAATAATTGGGGGTGGTGTGTTTTAAGGCACAGTGTTGGGTCCGATTCTTTTTAAAAATTGTATATAAATGACTTTTTTGGGATTAAACGTTGTTGGTTCCATAATGGGATATGCTGACGACACTTTTATCCTTTTAGGGAAAGGAAACGTGAAATGATTTTGGGAAAAAAAAGTAGAGATAGATTTTTTAATACCCCAAACAATAGTTTGACCACAGACTCTTGACCCCTTAAATTTTTGGCTAATAAAAATTTTCCCAAACCTTCAGTTCAAAATTTCCAAGATCTCCCCCCTTTTGGGAAAAACATCAACGTGATTGCAAAAAAAAAATACTCTTACCATCCACTCCAAAAGAGAAATAAAGTTTTCATATAAGCAATATATATATATATATATATATATATATATATATATATATATATATATATAAAATTAGTAACCAAAAAATGGTTTTTTATAAGATACGTTATTAAAAAAAAATTGAAAAAAAAATTTTTTAAAAGAAAAGTTTTCTATTCAAATGCGCTGGAAAGAAAAATGATTTTTTGGATGTGGACGTAGGAACCCGTGAGTTATAGATTCAAAGATTGTCGTTTCTTGTTTTAAAATGAAAATTTTTGGGGAAAGTTTTTGAACCCAAAATAACCCCGGAATAACCCCCGCCCCAAACCCCAAACTTTTTTTCTCCCTTTTAAACACATTTAAAAAAGCTTGTTTTAAAAAGGTTTTTTTTAAAAAATGATTTTTTTTTTGTGCTTTTTGGTAAGTACCCCCCTAATCTATGCATTTTGTTAATGGATAGTCATTAGGGGACCTTTTTTCTGTGAGTTCAAAGGGTTATCAAATTTTCAATGAGGAGACCATCTAAAGGGTTCCCTACGCCTTTTTAATTCATGAATTCCGACAAAAAAAAATAAAACTTCGACTGAGTTCATAACTTGCCCCCCCCAAAAACCCGGGCATGCCAATTTTGAAATGGGAAAAGTTCCATTATCCCCCAACCATTTGGGCCGCCATCTTGAATTTCCCTGAATTTTTTAGAATAAATTCATAGTCTTTGGCCCAAAAAACTTTTTTTAATAGAATCGAAAAAGAAACAAAAATCTTCATCATCTTAAAGCCGCCATCTTGAATTTTGAATTTTGAAAAAAAAATAATCTCCGGGGCCCCTTAAAAAAACCCCTACATACCGGGAATTTTTAGTCGGGAAACGGGCCATAAACACAAATCTCGTTCCCCCTCTTTAAAAGGGGCCTTCTTGGATTTGTGGATTTTGAAAAAAATTTAAAATTCCGACCTCAAAACCCCACATACAAAATTTTTAGTCGTATTGGGCCATAAAACAATTCTCGTCCGCCATCCCAAGCCGCCATTTTGTTTTTTTTTTCCCTAAAAAAAACCATAATGCATTTCCCCGAGAACTAAGGGAAACCGCCAAATTTCACGTTAATCGGCAACTGGAAGTGGACCCAAAAAAAAATTCAAAAAAATTTAAAGACAAACATCGGGGCAGGTAAAACAAAAAAAAATAAAATAATAAAAAAAAAAACTTTTAATTTAAAATATACCAATGTTTTTATAAATTGTTGTTTCCAAAAAATGCTTCCCTCCCGAGAGCTGAAATAACTTTTTTTCCCAAAAACCCCTTGGCTTTAATTGGGGGCGCGGGGGAGGGAAAAAATTCCTTTTAAAACCCCGGGAAAGGGGCCTTGTTTTTTTTTGGTGTTAAAAGGAAAAACCCCGTTATAACCTTTGGCCCGCCAAAATTTTCGTTTTTTAAAGTAACACATCGAATTTTGGTCCCAAAAAAATTAAAACCACTTCATAGGAAAAAACAATTTTTTAAAAAAAGCCTTCTTTTTTCTGCCATTAAATTGTTCCCAAAACCCACCAAAAAATTTTAAAAAAATAAAATTGGGAAAAAACCCGAAAAAAAAAAGAATTTTCATTTTTTGAGAGAAAGGGAGAAATTTTTAGAAAAGTCAACAGAATAAACTTCAAGAGATGATAAAGTTACACTCCCTCTGTATCATCCTCTCGACTGTACTTTCCTTGGGTTTAGCATGGGGGGTGGGACACATTTTACACTTGCACTTTGAATTTTGCACCCCCATCATTTTGGGATATAATATTGTATTGCATTTTGTCCCCTCCGGGTCATCCCTTTTTTTAACATTATAGAAATTTTGTGTACGTGCATCCATATTTTTGGATGATAATACTACCCCCCCCCAAAAAATATTCCATTATGCATCATAGCAGGATTTCACTTATTGATTTTTATGTTCACTGATAATAATATCCTCCAAATCTCAATATCTCAGAACATATTTTTTTTTCAACTAATTCATTATTATGTTGTTTCCGTTCCCTGTCAAAAATTTAATTTCCTTTTATACTTTTTTTTAAAACCCTTTTTTTCCCAGAAAAAAGTGCATTAGCACTTATCGCTCGTTAAAAAATTTATTCATTCACTTCACTTGTTTTTTCCTTACTTTAACTTCATTTTTTTCCCCTTTGTTATTCTTATCAGGGTCGTTCAATATTTTGGGTTTTAACGATGGATACAGAAGTCGGGAGTCCATTTTCAATGGTACAACCCCGTATATCATTGGGAATTTTTTTCAAAGAAGGTGATGCATCATGTTTTTCCTTTCCTGGGAAAAGTCTTGTTTGAAATGAGAGCAAGTTTCTATAAAATGGAATATTTTTTTATACAGGGTTTATTCAAAAAATACTTTTGACAAACTTCAGGGGGTGATTTCTCACAATATTCTAAAATGAATGGTCCCAGTAAAAAATTTCCGGAAACGTTTGTTTCCAAGATACAAAGGGTTTCTTCCCTTTCAAAAAATCAAATTTAAATTTTCCCAAAACATTCTTGTGAAAAAATTCAAAATAAAGGTAATAACTAACACGCATCGATTATCAAATAATCGACATGGAAAATTTTTAAGTCCCAAAAATCTAGAAAACGGGGGCTTATAGCGACTTGTAAAGGAAGGGTTTTTGCAGAAAATTTAATAGGGGGGTACGCCCAAAAAATTATGAATCTTCAAAAAAAAGAAAAAAAAACGGGAGGTGGCGGCCCTACGAGTAAAACAATGATAACATTTGGTTGAATTCGACACCCCCAAAAAAACCCTTTAAAGCCAATTTTCGTTCAATTCCCAAAATCCAAAATTTGAAAGTTATTCCCAAAACGAAAAAAAAATAACACTTCAACCCCTATATTTTTCGAAACAAAACGTTCCCGGGCATATTTTTTTTCGGACAAAAAATATAAGAATATTGTGAGGAATCACCCTGAAGTTTTTAAAAATACCTTTGACCCCAAACCCCGTATTTTTTATGGGGAGCAAGGGAAAAATCATTGGGAAAATGTCTTTATTGAAATTTGAAAAACAGTGTATTTAAAGATTAAACGTAAGCGCGTTTTTACCCCAAAATTTGACCCGGAAAAAAACAAAATGGGAGGGAATAACCATTCAAATGAAGTTTCGTAGGAATTGTATATTCTTTATTGTCAATGTGATCTAATAATAGCAAGAACATACGGAAGGTTCAATAAAATGTATCCCCGATTCACAACCAATGAACGAGAGAAAAATTGTACGGGGAAAAAGTAATAATTTCCATGGGTCAGAACGAAAAAGGGGAAAGGAATTTAAAAGCCCGTAACTTTAAGAGAAGGCAACATCATAAATTCCCCCTTTCCAAGAATATCCAAGGGAAATTTCCCTCAAAAAGGGCGGGGGAAAAATTTAGGGGTCAACTCATTCCACTTTTTTAGAGCATATTGTTAACATAACGCACTCTTTCAAGTTTCTGAAAGTTCGGGCCCCGAAACAAAAAAGATCATCAAAATATGATACACTTTTAGGAAAATCTTCTGATCCCAAAACCGGAAAATCTTGGTTTTTTTTAAAAGAAATATTTTGGGCAGACGAAGCAAAAAAATTTTTTAAGCAAGACATTTTCAAAAAAAAAACAAACATTTTTGACAAAAACCCAATTGTCAAGGGGAAAAGGGCCCTTTTAGAAAAAATTCAGTTCCCGACGTATTCTGCCTTTTGGAAAAAATAACCAAATAAGACCCCAATTTTATTTACGACGAACCGTTTTTAAATTTTAAGAAAAATCAGGATTTCAAAAAAATTTGGAAACCAAAGGATTTTTGGGAAAACCCCCTTTTTTGAAAAGTTTTCCCCAATATCCATACATATTATGTTATTGTTTAAAAATTGTTTATTGCCTTCCCAAACCCCCTTTTTTATTTCCCAAAAAATAAAAAATTGTTTTTTAATTTGTTTAGAAAAAATTTTTTTCGCCTTTTAAGGGCCCATAAACCCATTTTTTGTAAAAACGAAACCCCTTTGTTTTAATTTGGTTTTGGTTTTGTTCCCAAAAATTTAAACCTTTGGTTTGGAGAAATTGACAATACATTTTATTATTCCTGGTGAATATGCAGGAGGTAAATAAACAAGGAAGAATCAACAAAGGATTGGTAACCCTTTGCCTGAGATGCTTCATTGACCCCTCTCAATACAATGAATATGGAATTCACAATTTTATGTATCGAAGAGATGAACAATATGTTTGAAAGCATAGAAGTAATATATAAATAGTACCACAAACAACCTTAAATATTGTAGTTAAATGACTGAGATATTGAGTGAATTGAAATATATACATACACTCATCCATAAACCCATACATATATTCACACACTCATATATTATTATAATGGATTGAATATATGACAAGATGAAACAATAATGTGGCATATTATATACAAATTCGTAGCAATGTAGGGAAGTTTAATTGCAGTAAAAGCCGGTATGATTTATCCATCAATACACAACATAAGTGCAAATACTATAATGATATTCATTTGATGATTAAATAATTTTAGTGTCAATCCAATTACATACAATGATGTTTGAAGTGTTGAATAACCATTGTTGCAGTATCTTTAGGGGTATTGGCCACGTCCAAAATTTTTTAACGTGTTGATGTTCTTCCTAGACATAACATAGTTCGCCTTGAAAGGCTCATGTCCGATATAGAATATACATTCATTGTCCAGTTTCATGAGAGTTCTCGACAATTTTATTTCTTAACTTGATCATTTCACACAACAAAAAGTTGAAAATTTCATGTGAATTTTGTATTCCTTCATTTCAATACTAATTTTACATAGGTTATTCTTGATAAAAACTACTGTCCAAATGACCTATCAACTCATTTTCTGCTTTCATTTTGAAATTCTCGCCATGTTACATTATCATAATTTGTCCATTCAGTGTGGTACACCTGATGAACCTTGCAGAACAAAACTGGACTGTATGGCACAGTACATTCTGAATTCTGATTCTACCTTTCTCTTCATTCGTTGTTTTAGAGTTGACAGCATTGGTTTGAATATTTTTTTCATTTTAAACTCTGAAAAATGTGAGGAGGGTAATTATTTTCTTACAAGCTTTCAAGTAACCAATCGAATTTGGTTAGTGTTCATCATATGTGTGACATGTGGAAAATAACGAATTATTCAGAATTCCATAACTCATAGCACCGAACGATTTTTGTGATAAATGGTCCACATTCATCTAGTATTGGTGGCCGCGGGGGTTTTGTAATTGCGGATTACGAATTTTCCATGAATGATTAGAAATAAATGAATGTAGATAATTCAGATTTTTCAGAATTTTTTTTCAGATGCAGTCAAAAAGGCAAAATAATATAATAAGATGTGTGTCTTAAATATTCTGTGAGAAATGGATTTAAAAACTTGCCGCTCAAGAATACCTATTATTCAATCAAACTGAAAACGTTGCTCGGTAAGCTTTTGAATCTGGTACTCACAGAATATAATTTGTCATAGATCTGAAGTAAATGATTTTCTCTTGGTGCATTTGAATAAAGGCATCATTTATAAAAAGTTTTTCAGTTATTGATTGAATGTGATTTTTTGTAGTGCAACAAAGTTTCTTGGCATGTTTTTTTGGGTAAACTTTCACAGTCTGAACATGAATATATAAACAAAATCTATACATGTGTAGAAGGGCAAAATAATGAGTTCTCCTCGAAGTTACTGCGTTCCCCAAATTATATTTATCTAAGAAAAATTATGTTTTATGGTTTCGTTTGTGTTAGTATTGATATTAGTTATTGTTCAGGATGATGTTCTCACATCATACTTATTTCCAGTCCGTTTGATCATACCTGATAATCCGGGAACGTAAGGAATTCTGTTGGTTTTGTAACGTGTTGGTGGTGGTAGCAATCGTGTTGGTTGTATTGATTATTACAAGATCAATACTGACACAAACGATTCAAGGAGATTTAAAAAACGGGGATAGATAAAGTCTCCGAAACGCCAGTCGCAAATCATATAGGAAAGTATCTTTTGAATTTTGAATGAAACGAACCAAAAATCTTCCGCCATTTTGGATCTGCCCTATCAAGTCCTTGAATCTTGAGCAAAAAAATCATGATCTCCGAACCTAGAGTTGCCAATCTTGTTTTAGATAAAAATACCATAATGCAAATTTCAAAGTTCTATTTCAATTAGAACTAGTCTGGAAATTGTATGTTAAGATATGTGGGAGACAGACAACAAAGCAAGTTAAATGAAAGCCTCTGATTGAATTTATACATCTCATGAATCATGAATCAGTATACAGTGCTTTTCTTTAATGTCACCCTTTTTATTTTTTGAACGGGTCGACCCAAAAAATTGGAACTTGGGATAATGAAATTGATGCATGAATATATTTTGGAGTGAAATTGACAGATGAAACTTTCAAAATGGCGACTGGGCGCCACCTGAGGAAAAAAAATTGAAAGTGGGTACCTTGTGACACATCCTTTTGAAGCTCCTCACGAATACTTCACAACCCTAGAATATAAAGTCAATATCTTCACCTACTACAAAATGGCGGAACATTCAATGATTGCCTGAATACATCGACGTTTAACTTCATAATTCAAGGAAAGATGCTGAGTTCAGTTCAGTAAATGCTTGAAATGGTTGCCTCGAACTGCTTGACATAAGAACAGCCTATCCGATATTTCACGCCGATCATTTTCGAACACAGTAACGTCGATATTTCTACAAATATTTATTATTCTCTGCCGTATATCCAATATTGAAGCAGGTTCAGTATCGTACACCCTTTGCTTCAAATACCCCTATGAAAAAAGTCTACAGGTGTCAAATCCGGCGAGCGGGCTGGCCATTCCATAGGACCTCGATGGCCAATCCAACGACCGGGGAAAGTATTATCCAAATAGTTTCTTACTTGTCCGTAGTAATGTAGTGGTGCTCCATCTTGTTGGAACACAATATCCATATCGAATTCATTGGGATTCGCTTCGACGATTTCGGTGATTGGGGGGTCAACAGTTTTTTTTCAGCATATTCAAAGACAGTTCCCCTGTTGAATTTTGTTCAATGAATAGAGGTCCTACAAAAAGGTTTCCCAATATGCCTGCCCAGACGTTGAATTTTCATGAATATTGAGTATGAGTTTCCCGGAAAATGTGAGGGTTGGTGTCACTCCAATAACGGCAATTTTGTCTGTGAACTTTGCCGTTGAGATAAAATGTAGATTCGTCACTGAAACAAATATTGTGGAGATAGGTAGGATGCCTTGCAATGGTTTTCGTCATAATTTTGCAAAATTCTGTTCTTCGATCAGGGTCATCTTCAGTTAACTGGTGCACCATTTTGATTTTGTATGGATGATACTTACTCCTCTTCAAAAGTCTCCACATAGTAGAAGGACACACCTCACAAACATTCGCGACGGAGGAAGTAGACTGTTGAGCATTAACTAGCATCTCACCGATTATTTGAACTTGCTGTTTTTCCAGAATGGACGGATGACCTGGGGGTTTTTCGTTCTGTACACCACCGGTAGTTGTAAATTTGGTTACAAGTTCCCTCGAATATTTTCTATAGATAGGACGATTCGGGAAAGAATCATTCAAACATTTTTTGGTTTCGTGAAAGTTACGCCTCGCACTTGTAGGCTTCTCAATTCCGAGATTTTCGATAGCTCAGTCTCTCATTTTCTTTCAATAACAGTATTTCTACTGCTACGTCTATCTTGATGGTGTTCAACAATGAGATGAACCGTTTAATTGATTCACACATTCATTGTGTATTCAAAATATTTCCTGATATTTTGTAATTGCATGTCAAGGAAGTTTGTAAATTAAGTCTGAGTTACGGAAATATTTTTTTTTTCAATAATTCGAAAAGGTGACCAGGCAGTCGCGATTTCAGAATGTTATATACGACAGTCCCGTAAAGCATAGCAAATCTCTTTTCAACTTTCAATATTTTCATTATGTTATAAAATGTTGTTATGTAGTGCTTTTTCCCTTATCTGTGCGAGCGAATTTGATATAGCAGTTTTGAAGAACCTGAAGCCTATTTTCGTTATGTTTCGATAAGAATTGGTTAAAAACAGATGATCCACAGTTGTTACGAGTGAGTATTATAGCATTAACAAGAGTACATTTGATATCTTGTGGTCGAATATACGTAGCTACCCCAATTATTGTTTGATTTTTGAGAACGATTTCATTTTATTGAATTGATTTCGTTTCAGTAAAAAGTGTTTTAGTATAGTATTTCTAATCCCAATTGGACGGATATAAGGAGTTTCGAGAAGGAATTCTCTTCCACAGGACAAAACTTTTTTATGTTTTCACCAGGAACGCTTTGAAAGTAAAAACACTAGTAGTATATAAATTTCCCATTTGCCGGGCAGTGCATATAAACACTTCTCGTAGTGCTCTTATTTTCATTGCCGTTCCAATTGGGATCAGAATAACTATACCTGTTATAATGGCTTGAGTTTTTGACGGGTTGATAATTAGTCCTTGTAGTAGTATACACATATTTGGGTTGAATTGATAATAATTATAGGTATGATAATACCTGATTAGACTTGTAAGTGTTATTGATGAAAATTGACTTCACAGTGGAAAGCCATCAACACTGCCCTAATTGCTTTTATTGAAAATGATCAACATTACTGACTATCTGTAGATTTAGACATAACATGAGGATTGGACTGTGGATTCTGAAAAAGTTCTGGAGGCCGATTGTTTGCCTGAAATGTTGGAGCAGTTCTTGATAATGACTTCGTTTCGAAAAGGGAAACATTCTCAATTGAATATTGATAGAAATATTTTTCTGTGAATTGAAAAATCCACGATTGAAATCTCCGTTTCGTTGTATATAATTATACTCAAATTTCGATTTTTTTTTATATACGCAACCAAATTCAATTCATTTTTATCTACAGGTGAACTTTGACACCATATCACTGATTTCAAGGACCAAGAAAAAAAAACAATTCTATTGTGTGAAATGTTTCAATCAGAAAAAAAAAAGTTGAAAATGCACTTAGCTTTGAACTTCTCGATGATGACTTCTAACTACTCTTCTATGTGAATTGTTTATAGCAGTGCTCATGAGCGTGTATAGCGGTTCAATGTACAACAAAAATTAAAAATCCTTCAGCCAAAATTGATCGAAGTGAAAACACTTCCAGTTCATCAAAACAATACCATGTTAATAATCCAATACGTCATTTGTGAATTAAATAATTGTATAGTCAATTCAATTCATTTCAAAATATATTTTTCTTCTTCATACGGCAACATTTCATGAACATATGAACATATACATTCCATTCTCAGATATAGCTAATATTCTTCAAAAAAAACCTGCAGTAGGAGCAATTATTAACCGTTAATTAATTAAATTATTTTTTACATGAATTCAGTCAAACATTGACATGTTTGAACTATCAAGAATATGGTAGATTCATAATTTCCAAATATATTAATCCCTGTAACTGATCCCTGATTCAACTGGAGTGATTGTCCGAATATTCATATAGGGAACATATGAACTAATGTAGTCCTATGAAACATCTCCGTTCAATCAACTCAACTCAACATCTTCATTAACCGACAGATCCTTCATAGTACTTCCACATATCATCCACCATCATCTGATATGAAAACTTATATCAGAAATTGACATTAAAATATTTATGGGTGCAAGGAATATCATTATTACGGATACATCCGACATGTCGGTTGATGATTATATATTCATGATGGCTGAACCTTTCATTCATCGATAAACCGATTTGTAATTCATGCAGTATGATCGACCAAACTTATGTGGAAATTTACAAAAATATGAAAAACATCTTTCAAATCAATCCGAATATGTTCAGCTCTGTTTAAACTCATCATATAGTGCTACTATCTATTGAATTTGATATACCGAAAATTATCAACAAATACTACTCACAAAATTTTCGAAATGTAATGGAATATAAAAGGCTGGTATTATACCCTGAAGAATATAGGAATTACTTTTCCAATGAAAAGATCTATGGTTGGTTGGTTGGTTGGTTGGTTTAAGGCTGACGAGCCAGAGACAGGGTTGGCACTTAGCTTCCCTTGACACTGCGACCAGCTGGGGTCTATTGTATCACTCTGTCGTCAGTGGTTCCTCATTCAAACAGGTTTGTGCCCCTAACTAGGTCTAGAAGCCCGTTGATAAGGTTCTTCGGACTCATGCCCGTTTCCGGGCCGATCTCTCCAAAGATTCTGTGTCGCCCACCACTTAGGCGTCACAGTCGAAGATGAAAGACAAGAGTTAGACCCGAGGCCTCCTCTTGTCTCTTGATGACAAGCCATTCTTCAGTATCTATCCCCATGTCCTGGGTTTTGATGAGCTGAAGAATCTTTTGTTTCCATTTTACCAAATGGCTTTGGAATCCACTCTGTTTCCGGGAGTTTCTCAGTAGGTGTTCGACCATCTGCTGATCCCTCCTCGGTTGGGTTTACGGTTTCTGGTGCCGAGTGTGATTCAACTGGAATCTCCTCGACTTCCATACCCGCTATCGGTGTTGGGTCTTCTTCAACTGGAAGTTCCCCAAGATCTATACTCAGCATATAATGATGTCATGAATAAATCACAAAGACACCACAAAAAAACCTTAGATAATTGCGGGAACTTGACTTCGACATTGCTAATGAAATACCTAGTAACTCATACATTTGGGTTTTCAGAGTTTTTTAGAAGTCTTTCTATATTTTAAAGTTCATCTAAAAAAAACCCATACCTAATTAGTTCAATTATCAGTAGTGATATCTCTAGGACATTGATAATAGACGAGATAATTTCATGACAATCGAAAGCTCGTTCCTTGGTAACAGCCCTCAGCCTTCGACTTCGGGCTGTTACCAAGCAGGTAACAGCCCTCAGCCTTCGGCTCCGGGCTGTTACCAAGCAACGAGCTTGATGAATTTGTCATAAAATTATAAGGCGTTTGTCAATGTCCGAGGAATGCGGAAAATTTTTTGACAAAAAAGTTCATGACTCAACACAATGAAACATTTATTTATTGAAAGTACAGTTAGTGAAAGTACAATTATTAAAATTTAACTTTGGATTCGTTGCTGTTCTCTACTATAGAAGATCTATTACCACGCATAATATTTTTAATCTTGTTGTGGTGTTCTTGATCGAGAGTTAGGAATGATTTTATAGAATTTTGATTGCTATGACCAGTAATTTTCAGTAATTGTTCTTCTTCTACACCACTTTTCGCCAATTCGCAGTTGATCTATTCGAGTGATGTGTTATCTATTTGGCCTTTACATTCGAACCAATTGCCTCAGCAGCAGATTTAGTCCATTCATAAACATTGAATTCATTTCAATTCCAAAGAGGAGGGAAGTTCTAAAAACTGCAACAAGCTAAAAGGAAAAAATATATCAATAGCCAATGACCTAACTCACTACCAAAGACATGAAATCAAAATATTAAGAAAGCACCTCTATTTTTGCTAGGCAAAAAAGAAATACAAGGAATGTTATATAAAGGAAACAGACTTTTGTTGATGAAGTCGCCTACGGGATTGAAGATCTTAAGAAAAAACGAAAACCTGGGACCTGAACACAACAGTGCACCTCCTACTCCTATAGTCGAGGCTAAAAAGAAAATAACGCTTGAACAGCCTAGAGCCCCAATACCCCAAAGGCCTCCGTATCAAAGGAACCAATGCAACTGAATCCAACGCGAAAACCAACTCAAGAAAACTAAAACACGGTCAGTGAACAAAATTAAGTACAGTGATGACACCTCAACTGCAGTAAGACTTTCATTTATTTTGTTTTTCATACTCTCTGTCAATTGGACTATCAAGCTCCTTCATTTATTTATTTATTCAAATCCTTGCAATATTTTCTTTCTTTCTCATAAAATACTCTATTTATAACCCACAACTCTGTCCAAATCATGAGTTCATACATACAAAACTTTACTTAAAATAGTGTTGAAACAAAACAAACGCAAAACTTGAATGAATGCAATATTTTATTTGAAGTGGTAACACAGATGATCTTAAAATACTACACTGCAACATACGCAGCATAAGCAAGAACTTTGACGAATTCAACATTCTTTTAAATGATCTCAATTATGAATTCGACATTTTTGTTTTCACTGAAACATAGAAAGTCAATTGTATATAACTTTTCTCTCTAAAAGGATACAAATCAATTTATAATGACAGTGAAATCAACCGAAATGATTGTGTTATTATTTATTATAGTGAACTTTTGAACACCTCCAAAAAAAATATTGTGAATATAGACAAAATGAGGATTCCACAGATACCATTCAGTGAGAACAAAAAAACATTCATATTGACAGCGATATATAGGCCCCCATCTATATGTGAAAAAAATTTCAATGAAAATCTAGAATTCTATCTCGAACGAATCCAAAAAAAAACAGACTTCATTGAATTGCTTGGAGACATGAACGTAAACATCCTGAGCAATGATGGACAAAGTAACGAATACCTGAATATAATGGAGATAGAGTTATATGGCTATATATCACTCATAAATAAACCAACAAGAGTACAGAGAAATGCGGAAAGCTGCATCGATCACGTGTTTGTGGAAAATAACATTTCTAATGACAAATTCAGCTATATCCCTATCATCGCAGAAACGGCAGTCACCGACCACTTCTCCACAGTGCTACAAATTTCCTTTCCTAGAACAGAAAATAAAATCATAAATCAAAGTATGAAGAATCATGTAACGGTCTTAAATAAAAATATCTTAAAAGAAAAAAATTTAAGTGAAAATTGGATGGATATTTATAAATTTGAGGGTGCTGATGGAAGCACAAATTTATCCATAGAAAAATTGCAAAAATACATAAAAGAAAGCTTAAAGATGATAAAAATAAGAAAACCTTTACAGGAAAATGGAACCAATCCCATCAAAGGGAAACCAAAAAAAAAAACCTTTGGAAAAGGAAAACCACATTGAATCTTTCAAAAGATACCGTAATAAACTAACTGAACTAATAAAAAAAGCCAAAGAGAGTTATTTAAAAAAAAATGAATGAGAATAAATCCGACTCCAGCTCTTTATGGAAGATTTTGAAAGAAATAGACTGTAATCAAACTAAAAAACAAGATATCGATGAAATACAAAGAAATTGATGGAGTTTTGACAAAAGATAAAGAAGAAATTGCAAATACATTCTGTAAGTATTTAAGTGAGATTGGGGGAAAATTAGCAGACCAAGTAAATGCGGAAAATAGCAA
This sequence comes from Gonioctena quinquepunctata, assembly GCA_018342105.1. Taxonomy (NCBI): domain Eukaryota; kingdom Metazoa; phylum Arthropoda; class Insecta; order Coleoptera; family Chrysomelidae; genus Gonioctena; species Gonioctena quinquepunctata. The sequence continues at coordinate 67,210 of JAFIRS010004883.1, forward strand.
AACTGGAGCCGAAAAAGAGTTGTCAAATTCAATCTTTCTATCTGAAACCGATCCAAACGAAATTGCTGAAATCATACATACTTTCAAAAATAAAAAAAGCCCTGGTATCGACAACATATCCACAGGAACACTTGAGCTCCTGTGTGACAACATAACCGCCCCAATCAGCTATATAACAAATTAAACCCTTAAAACGGGATGTACCCAAAAGCCCTCAAAATAGCAAAAATCATACTGGTTTTCAAAAAATTGTATCTAAAATAAAAAATGCCATCGACAGAAAGTCTCCCGCTATCTGTGTATTTGTAGATCTACGGAAAGCGTTCGATAGTGTTAGCCATACCCATCTACTTGATACAATGGAAAGAATAGGTTTCAGAGGAATTCCTTCGAAATTGATGACCAGCTATCTCAATAGCCGAGAACAATTTACCTATATTGAAGGAACACTGAGTGAGAAAGAATTGGTTAACTACGGAGTACCACAGGGAACAGTTTTCGGACCACTATTATTGATAATATACCTCAATGGACTTTTCTCGATAAAAGTAAAAGGCGATGTTGTTGGTTTTGCTGATGATACAGCGATTTTCTATGAGGATATAAGTTGGCAAAAGCTGAAAAAAAGCGTGGAAGAAGACCTACCCCTGATTTTTTATTGGTTCAGTGCAAAACAACTCAGAGTAAACTACAATGAAACTCAATTCCTGCCTTTCACATCTACCAACCTTCAACTCCATATCGCTAGACTTGAATGGGCACAGACCATATGAGAATTATATATCACTCACTCGTAGAATCCCATATACATTATGGTATACTAACTTGGGAAAGTACCACAGCGAATCACCTCCTGAACCTGCAAAAGGTACAGAAGTTAATAATCAAGAGAGTCTATAAATGACTCTGGACCTACCCCACTGGAAATCTATTTGTAGAAACAAAACTATTTGATATCAGACAATTGTTTTGCCAAACGCTTCTCATTAGACAACACCAACATAAAGATGAATTATTGGAGATCCTCCAACATTACCACAACACTCGCTATCGAAACAGTGTATTCGCAATCCCAAAAATGAATAAAACGATTGCTCAAAGGTTATATGAACTTATTCAAAAAAAAAAGTTAAAATGTGGATCTCTCAAGAAGGCAGAGAAAAAATCAACAAACTTGTTGAAAACCGCATCTGAAAAATATGTTTATATGTGTGTGTTTATGTTTATGTATATATATATATATATATATATATATATATATGTATATGTATATGTATATGTATATGTATATGTATATGTATATGTATATTATATATATATTATATGTATATATTATATATATATATATATATATATATATATATAAAAATTTTTTTTATGTATGAAACTAATACATTCTATTTTTTCCCTGTTTTGGGCTGTGATGTCCTAGATGCAATAGGTTCACTGAAAATTTTTAAATCAGTTGGAATAGACTGTATATCCACCAAAATCATTAAGAGTATCGCTGTGTACATCGCTGAACCTTTAGCTTATATTATAAATCGATCAATAGAGTCAGGAGAATTTCCAAATTACCTAAAAACAGGTTTAGTGACTCCTATTTTCAAAATGGGTGATACATCGATCACGAGTAATTTCCGACCAATAACAGTACCGACTGTGATAGGAAAAGTTATTGAAAGATGTGTCTATAACAAAATGTATGCATTCTTAACCAGATTTGAAATTCTATCAAAGTACCAACATGGTTTTTCTCCAGAAAAGTCGATTGAAAGTGCTTCCTACAACTTTTTTGAATATATTTACAATTCTATAAGTAGGAGATTTAAGCCGGTTCTGGGTCTCCCCCCACCACTATGACGTCACGTGTGACCTTGAATAGTTGCAGGTGTGCAGTGTGTGTGTGTGTTTGACCTTGAGATTTGACTTTGAGATTTGTCATTGAGTTTTGATATTGGGTTTGGTCGACTTTGAGATTCGACTTCAGTTTTGACCTTGAATATGACCTTGAGATTCATAACATTAAGTTTTGACTTTGAGATTTGACCTAGAGTTTTGATGTTGGGATTGTTTCGGCAATCTCAAGATTTGATCTCGATTTTTGTTTGATCTTGACTAAAGTTGTGGTGTAGGCATACATATTCTGTGCAGTCATGACCTCCATGAATCCTTGTACTCTCCAAGCGAGGAGGGCGTTTGTCCTGTGAGAGAGCTAAGAATGAACTGCGATTATTGATGAGTGCGCTGAATGTCAAGAGAATCCCCTCAAATCCATACAGATTGCGCATCGCATCGGACTTGTTGTATGGTGGGGGTATTCCACTGAAATATTCCAGGAGAAGAGTATTTCGAATCAGTGTCTCCTCCAGTGAGCTATTGAAAACAAGTTGCTGAAATGTATTCGTGTGATTGTGGTAAAGATTTCACTCGTAGTGATAATCTACGTCGGCATCAACGGGAAACTTGCCAGGGAGGTCCTTCAGTGAAACGAGTTAAATTCAACAATGGCGATGACTCACCACCTGCACCACTCTATACATGTAATTGTTGTAATGTGATAATCCCATATTGTCAAGTCAACTCTCACAATAGAACACTCGCACATAGGACGAATTCATGTGTTCACTTGGGTGGTGGTGTACACCTCATTAAAAATGCATTCAAATGTCGCATTTCTACCTACAAGAGTATCTAGTGAGAATATGTATACTGAGTACACACCTTTTTTCAATGATATCAAGCATAAAGTACTCGAGCTATTGGAAAAAAACATCAAACTACACAACTCCATCAAGGTCAACATGGAAGTGTTTGGAAGTTATGTCATTCAAACACAGGAATTGACAGACATCAAATCGTTCAATTCTCCCAATCGTATAGCAGATCGATCAACTGATTTGAATGGATTATTCGATGCATTTCGTGACATTATAATTGCCCAAAGTACGGAGTTTGAGGAGCGTGATTCAGGTTTGTAGTTATAATTGTTGCAAATGATGAAAGGTTTAATGAAGTAATTTTTCAGGATGGAGTTGTGAGAAAATTATGTTCCTTGAGGTGAACATAAACAAATACAGTCCACTTGGCGGATCATCATACATAGAGCTTTCCAGATTCTTGAGAAAGGTGTTGTGTATAAAAGTAGAGACCAATGCTTAACATGGGCCGTGACATCTGCATTATTCCCCACTATGTAATAAAGGAGGTGTCGGAGGTGTCATCCTATCCACATTATGAGACTGTCTTAGATAAAACAACAGGTATGGATTTTTCCGTGGAATTACGTGATATAAAATGTTTGAGGTATTTGAATGATATTTCCAGTCAATGTTTATGGTTTGGAATCTAAGATTGAGAATAAGAGAGTCAAATGAAATTGATTGGGCCTGCGATACTCTCAGAGAAAACTCGAAGACATGTCAAATTTATTGTATACACAGATGAGGTCGGAAATAGTCATTATTATTGGATAAAAGATCTCAAAGATTGGTGTCAAGTCAAATTTCGAAGCTCATGAACACAAAAATATTTCTGTGATGGATGTTTATTGTACTTTTCAATGGCGTTTACTTTCGTCCCGATGCAGGTTGAATCATGTTTTACAAAATTTCCCCAAAAACTGATTTCAGAATAAATAAATTTGGGAAAATGGTTCCGAAATACATTAATTTTAAAATTTCGAAGACAAATGAATTCCTTTTGTAGTATATAGTTTTAAATCGTTCTAAGCCTATACAAACCCCGAAAATCGAACCCCTCAAATAAAACCCTTTCCCAAACCCCGAACACTCTTTTTGCTTATCTGATAAAATGTTCCTTTATGATAAATTAACAAATTTGTTTATATAAGGGGGCACGGGAAAGGTTTTTTAAACGATAGAAGGTTTAAAAAATATATTTCATTTGGGTATTAAAAATGACAAACCCCCAGAGGAAAGGGGTTTCTAAATCCCCCACTTTGGTATATTAAAAAAACCCTTTACAGAAAGGGGGTGTTAATCAAAGGGCCTGCCATCTCACGGGGAAAAAGTATCCCGCGCACTCTCCTGTAATTTGAATTTTAAAAACAAATTTATCCCCTTATACCATTATAGGTTTATGTTGCCATATTTTCATTTTTAAAAGTGTATGAGGAAAAAGGGTGGTTGATGTTTTTCCCAAACTAGGAAAAATACATTTTCGTTTACAAAACATCTCTACACATAGCTATCAAAGTAAAGAAGGAAAAAATTAAAAAAAAAAATTTTTTTGAAAAAGAAATTTATAGATACTTAATTCATTCAAGTTCATTAGAAAAATTGGGTTTAAATTTGGGGGATGAATGTGAGGATGTTAAAATGTTTTCCCCATAAAGAAAATTTAATTTAATGAGGCAGAAGGTGTTTTCCCCTATAGTTTTTGGACAACATCAAAAAATTTTGGGTCATCTAATTTACGACAAAAAAAACAGTTTTTTGACAATTTTAATGGGGGAAAATATCAGGAAAAAAATTTTGAGGCCGACGTGTTTGGGGATTTTGAAATTAAAGTCTTGGAGAAAATTAGTTTATATTTTTAAAAACGATTCCCCTAAAGTATTTTCGGGAAAATTTTAAGGTTTTTTAGATACATATAAGTTGGATCCCGTAATATTTTCTATGGTTATCTTGGTTCAAATTTGAAAACAAATTTGAACAACTGCTAACTTTGTAGTAAATTTTTTTTT
>JAFIRS010004884.1:0-71878 GCA_018342105.1 Gonioctena quinquepunctata
TTTCGGATAAGATTCTAAATATAAGGCTGCGGAAGCAATAGGAAAATGTATCCCAACAAAATCAAATAGATATAACAAAGAATATGGATTGATTGGTCAATGGAAACAATTTCATAAAGTGACAAACATACAGGAAGATGTTCTCTTAGCTTATTTTATAGATGAAGTAAGTATGACCTGCAGGATTTTAAAAATAATTTTTGTAGGAGCAATTTATTAATTTAGTTTTATTTTATAGTCAAAGAGATGAATGGCAATTCCTTGTGGGAAAAATATTCTATGGTAATTGCAATGTTACTTGTTATCGACGCAGTCAATGGTACTGTCAAGAGAAGAATTACATTTATTTCTCAAGAAAGCATCCAATGAAGACTATGGTATACAAAGTTATTGCTATGATTAGGATTGCTGAAGGTTGTCGGAGAGAACTTTTTATTTTATGGGTACCGAAATGATGAATTCGTCCAACAAAGAGTAGGGATTCACACTGTAGGTGCAATGCCCAACAAAATTACAGACTATTTGAAAATCCTAAAAAGTATACAGTTTTTTCAGACGGACTTCTGCGACTCTTCTTGCAAATGCAGGTATAGACTCATCCGTATTAAAACGGCATGATGGTTGGAAAAGTTCTGTGATAGTAGATGCACTAGAAGGCAAAACGAAAATCGCAAGAATGATTCAAGGCTAAAATTTTGTACAAGTATTGCAACAAACTAATAACACAGAAATAAATATCATTATTTCTAATGGGAATGTTCCTTGTACATAAGGAATTAATATTACTAATAATACAAATTACTATAATGGAGAATTTTTACAGATAAATTGAACTTTGTTATATAACTAATAAATAGGTGTAAATATTTTGTTTATTACTTATTTAGTTCTTAATGTTTTTTCTTGTATGTATTAAATTAATATAAACTAAGTAACCTTTATCAATATGTATTAATTGATATTCTTGCAGTTCCTGATAAAATAATATGATAATTTAAGTTGAAAAAATATTTTAAAAATTGTATCTAGGACCCTATTTTACAAGAAGAAATACCTAAGTAGTATTAAGAGTTGAAAAAGAAAACATTCTCAATTGAATAGAAAGATTTTTCTGTGAATTGAAAAATCCACATCCTGTTCATATTTTCAACAAATAGTATTAATAGGTATCAACAACAAAAAATTTTTAATTTAAGTTAAGCAAAATATTTAGAAAAAAATTATTAAGAGCCTATTCTATAGTTATGCAATATTTTACATTTACTAAAGTTGGTAGAAAAATTTTAAAAAAATGGTATATAGATATAGGTCCAAATAAAATAAAAATAATTTATTTTAGTTGAGCAAAATATTTAAAAAAATATAATTAAAAGCCTATTTTATAGTTATGTAACATTCTTCATTTACTAAAGTTGGTTAAAGAATATAATTTACAGCAATATACCTATATAGCTGTGGACGCTTTTCCAATAAATACTAGTTGGTACGCAAGACTCATTTTTATAGTTTTTATTTTCTTTGAATTATGATAGTTACTTTGTTTATAAGTCCTAAATAGTTATTATAATATTCAGTTTTTATAAATATGGCAAAAATTGTGTACTCCGCTTGTACATTTTGTACAGAATTTAAAGATATTGTCATCGTCAGTTAACCTTAATTGATTTACTTCATAATTGCACTTCAGACACAAATGATAAAATGTTGTTTCGGAAAATTCAAGAGGCTTTTTTGGACCTTTCTGTTAAATTTCGGTTCCTTCCTAATGATATTAAGAAGAGAAGAATCTCTGAAAGAATTTGAGGATCATTTGAAAATTGTATTAATAAATATTAATTGATGTAGTTAATTTAGAAATGTATTTTTGATGTATTAAATAATTGATAAATACGTGAGTATTTGAATATTTTATTATATTTTTAAGTGACAACTTGTCAAAAATCAAAAGTAATTGTTTCTTAAATCATAACATGGTTGCTAGGCAACCCATTACGGTATCTGATACTGTAATGTTCCATTTACCGACCGGAAATGAGTACAGGGTAAGTAGATTTACTGGACAGGATGAAATAATCATATGACTAAATATATATTTCTCCATATGCCGATCATATTACTGAAATATTGCATACATTCTAAGAGGTTCAACAATGAATTTATGTAATATTGAATAGGTATAAAAAATCCTTCAATTGCGTATTGATATCGACATATGGAGACACTACTTGAAATTTCCATTAGAAATGTAATATCCATGAGATGCAACACATTGAAATTAAAGTAGAATAGGCAATTATGAAAACCTCAGCAGTCAACTATTTTCAGAGATCAGCTTGAGTATTCAGAAAACCCACCTTGCTTTTATATTTTGAAAAGAGTTTGAAAGGGTAAGTTTCTAACAAAATAAAATCATAGAATTTTTTTTATATAAAATGCTCATAATTTTCCATTATTTAAATCATAAATATGTTTGTCTACAAACTTCATGAATGCATATTTATGAAAAGTTTTAAAGTCGGATTTTTCAATACTGTGAAATTAAATTGATTCGAAATCTTTGAAACTAATCTGCTTGTCATAGAAATAAAAAAATTGTGATGTGTACCTGTATGTGACTGAATATGTTCTACAAAATGTGAAGAATTTTTTTTCTTTCCACAAAAAGGGCAAGTGTGTTTGCCAATATGATCTTTTTTGTGTTCACCAATATTTTCAAAGAAGTTGTTGCAATCTCTGCACCAAATATCCCTTTTCTCTCTGAAATGAAAGAAAGTGTCATCATCTGATACAGTCAATATACTTACTTAATTACCTATGAGCATTTAGCATGTGAGCAGTAAGAGATCTTCTACCTGCCCCAATAAAATCACAACAGACACAATTCTTTGTTCCATTCCTCAGCATTTTGAATTCCTCTATAATTTTATTAGCTTCTTCGAGAGGTACGACTAAAATTGAATCAGCTGTTAATTTCCTAACTGAATTTTCTGCAGTATGGAGGTTGTCATCTGAATGTACAATTTCTAGATATGTTTCATCTTTCTCTGGAGAGACTCCATATTTTTCTAAATGCTCCTCATCTTGGACATTGCTCATTTCATATGAATCTTCGGTATAATTTTCATTTGTTTCATGCTAAAATATCTACTTTGAATTTAATTTCAATACCAATTATGATGATGATTTCTAATGAAGCGTTTAATGGTGTTTTTTTAAACCAATTTTTGACATTTTAAGTACATTTCTACCTCAGAAAATTCCCAGTTGGTCTTATGCATAGTCCACTTGAGAGAAACTCTTGTGAGAGTCTCGAGATTGGTCTCTGGGTGTTGCCCATTTGAGATCATTTAATGCTCTCTCAGCTCTTCTAACAATGACAGAAAACTGGTGAGCAGGAATAGCATGTCTACTTGTGACACAAAAGTCTCTTGATACCTGCACCTGCTTGTCTCCGAGACTGCTCTCAGGCACTTGTCCATTTGTGAGTCAACTTTCGAGACTGTTTTGTCTCAAGTGGACACTTCGCTTTATGCATAATGTCCACTTGAGAGGAAATCTCGAGATTGGTCTCGGGTGTTGTCCCCTTGAGATCACTTATGCTCTCGAGACAGTTGTGTAAGACTTGACAGCCACTGCAGTCTCATGACGAGGAAAATTTCGTATCAACTCGCAGTTGTGGAACTTTTTTTTTTTTCCAAATAGATTCGCGCCAGGCCCTATCTTTTTTAATTGCGCATATAATAATGAAAAAACTAAAAATGAAAAAATAGTGTTGGCCAAGAAAATGGCTAGATCGATGAAATGACTTTGGAGCTTGTTCAACACTTGCGAATCCTTTAAGTACAATTTATTATATTTTATACATTCCAAAAAAGCTCTTGTTCCTCATAAAGATGGATTAACTCAAAAACTTCCTCATCAGACCACTCTCGTTCATCTGGTACAACCTTGTCAACCGTCTTCTCGCTCATTTAAAAAAATTATATTTATTGCGAAATTCAACTTAGTTTAAAATTAAAAAAAAAACTTGCCTCACTTGAGAAAATCTCAGCTCTTCTAACAATGACAGAAGACTGGAGACTAATTCACGAGAGCAAGAATGAGCATGTCCACTTGTGACAAGTGCAGTCTCTGATACCTGCTTGTCTCCCAGACTGCTCTCAGACACTTATCCATTTGTGAGTCTATTCTCGAGACCGTTTTGTCTCAAGTGGACACTTAGCTTTAGATCCAGATTTATGTTTTCAACTAGGATCTGTTAAAAACTCTCGTACCACATCACAGCCATGTAAATTCCCGAAACCTTCCAGGGAAAAAAAATGTATTAGACAATAAATTAAAATGTCAAAAATACTTTCCTGAGAAATAATTACTGATTACTAAAAGCAATAAAAAGGTTTCAATAAAATACTAAAATTGTTTTAGTGATTTATACCTTGACGTAGTTGTCTAGGAACTTAATACTTTTTAAAATTTGCTGTTGGAAACTGAATGATGTCTTCAGTTTTCTGTTACATGAGTAACATAAACGTTGTGAGTATTCCATATATTTGACAAACTGAAATTAAAATAAAAAGGATATAGGTATTGGTGATCCATACGGAATTGAGTTGATACATCTCACCTTACAATGGCTTAACAGTGAGAGTTCATTCAGTTTATTACAATCATCCATCAAATTAATTGTATCAGATTTCTTTTTTAAACAAATTATACAACTTTTTGCGATATTTAGTTCCATTGTGTTTCTGCTTTTACTTGTTTGTATATATCATAAAGTTGATTTGATTCATAGAAAAAAATTATTTTTAATATGTCTAGGTGAGACAGACGATAGACATAATACATAAATACTAAATACATAATAGAGAAAAACTAAGGACAAAGGTAGAGAAGAGAAATCACTTGCCATATTTATGAATGAAATAGTAAAATGCCTTGGAATCCTTGAAATGCTGTCATTCAAGTCAAAATCTGGTGAGATTCCGGTTTAGCCAATCACGAATCAGAATAGCACGTCATGTGACAGACTGTACTCGTCTAAAATGAGGAAACGCTTCGGGTATTTTCGTATCGTGATATCAATGAAATAATTATGTTAAGTCGAATGAAATATATTAACAGACATATCAAAAGTTGACTGTTTATTATGAATATACAATAAACGGAAAAATCCATTCGAATGATGATATCGGTATGGACAAATATGTAGGTATGTGCTAATAATTTCAACCATGATAATATTTTGAGGAATTCGACATACTCGTGATGGATCCACACTAACCACAATTACAAAGTACGTTTGTCAATGATAAAAATCTGATGATGGAGCGGATAATGCTTTTATGAAGTGTTGTGAATTACATACAATTACTTGATTTGGTTTTCAAATAAAATTGGAAGTGTATTGGGGTCCGAGCGCTCGGATCCGAGTTTTTTTTGTATCCAGGTCCAAGCGGTCGGACCCGCGGCATGTTTGGATTTTGGTCCGAGCATCTGATCTTATGCATTAATTCTTCACAGGGTTTGTCACAGTGTGCTTGAATCACCTAATCTACTGAATTTACTCAAGAGAAGGCATCCATGAAAATATTTAAACGATTAAAAACAAGGCTAACTAAACCTGAACTTTATTTAAGGAAAAGGAGAAGTGCTCGGATCAAAATGCCACGGGTCCGACCGCTCGGACCTCAATACAAAAAATCCGCGGATACGAGTGCTCGGACCCCAATTATTGTATAAAGAGTATACTCTTTATACAATGCCTCAATACACTTCCAAATCCAAACATGCCGCGGGTCTGACCACTCGGACCTCAATAGAAACAGACCGCTTATTGGAGTCCGAGCGCTCGGATCCACGGACATTGACATTGAGGTCCGGCGGACCCGCTGCATTCTTGTATTGAGGTCCGAGCGGTCGGGTCGTACCCGCGGCTTATCGGTATTTTGATCCGAGCACTTCTGCAGATGATAGTCCAAATACAAGATTTACTTAAATAAAGTTCAAGCTTAGCACTGTTTTAAATCATTTAAATATTTTCATGAATGCCTTCTCTTGCGTATATTCAGTGAATTAGATGATGCAAGCACATGCAATACACTTCCATAAAATTACGGGAGATGCAATCTGTCACTTTCTGAAAAATGTATATTTTAGTCTGAACTTGAAGGAAGTGGGCGCTGCAGTGTTCACTCTCTCTCTCTCAATATATTTATGGTTTTTGCTTGCTATATCGGCGCATTCAAACAATTGGTAATCATGGGAGTGCAATGGGTCTTGTTCTTGGCAATATTACACCACTGTGTCCCTTCTTCCGACAAATCCGTTATCATCCGGGTACCGGCGTAGAGAAGAAGGGGTCTAATTTAGGGCGGGTTGTAACACAGCTGGACATCCTTTGGTAAAGGTTATCTACACGTTTTCTCTCTTTCTAGATCAAGACAATAAAAAGAGAGAGAACCTGCAGTTTTCAAAACCAAAGATGACCAGAGGTGATACAACCCGCCCTTATACACATAACTTTTCTTAAACTTCACTAAATTGTTATTATTTTTGCGATGCACGTTATGAACGGCAGAACAAACACATTGCACATTTACTTGACTTCTAACCTAACCTGTCCTCCGCCGTGGCAGAAAGTCGAATGAGCTGCAGTGTTTTGAGATATGTCTAAAACTTTTGACTTGTGTCAATCATGAAATACATTATTCAGTTATTTGAAAAAACGTTTTGTGAGAAGAAATCACTTAGGAAAAATCGAACAGTCACCTGATTTTTTATTTTTGACATATGTAAACATTGTAGTAAATTTCAAGAATTTTATCACATTTTCCCACTAACAGTTCTATGCGGGCCATAGAGAAACTAAAAATAATTTGTCTATGATGCGGGCTCTTGTTCGTAGAATATAATCTTTGTTTTGTGATGTACGATTTAGTGTCTATAGACACTATAGAAACCCTGGTACTGCCAAAAAGATTCTGGATCGGCGACACTTGCCTGTTTGATAATGAGAGATTATTAGAGTTTCACATGGCATACCATCGTTACTAGTTGTAATTTAGTAGTTTATTTCTAGCGGCGTTATCTACACACATGAATAGAAGCTCTGGTAATCCGCTTTTTGTGACCTCATAAAATTCTAAACAATACCGAATCAATACGTCCACCAGATTTTCTAGACTTTTTAGTTGTCAATATTTTGAGGTATCCTTTGTCACAAAGAGTTTTCGAATTGTGTGTTAAGCTGGATTTATAGTTAGACGGACTGTAAACGTAGACGCACTGTATACGTAACAAACGGACTGTGAAATATTATTGAATTTATAAATCGACGGAACGGAATTTTTGCGCATGGGTAGAAGTGATACTGATATTCAACATAACCTACATATTAAACGAATCATAAACGGCCTGGTTGGTTTGGATTTGTATTATATTCTGAATATTTATCTATGCTTCGTTTTCTGTGTCACAATGGATTATGAAATACATGAAGGTATGCTTCTTGGTGCCGTGGGACTGTTGTTGTGTGCAGTAGCATTGGAAAAGTGTCGACAAACTCGAAGAACAATAATTATGCGACTCAAGACGTTACAAAACAAGACTCATAAACCGTAATAGAAAAGTAGAGAATGCCTACAATAATTTTTCAAAGATGAAGACTTTTGATCCAGATCAATTTTTTGAGTATACGTGAATGACTGTTCCAGTATTTAATGAATAATTACGTCTTGTAAAAAACATCACACATAATTCTTCATTTTGATTGGCCGGACGCAAGAAACGTAGTGTAAAAGATGAAAGTTGGCCAACTCTTCCGTTCCAGTCCGTTTCACTTACGTTACGTCATGCGTTTACGTTAATTTATAAACAAGAGTACATAAATCATATAGTTGATCTTTTTGCAGTGCGTCTACGTTTACAGTACGTCTAACTATAAATCCAGCTTTACAAAAACTGCATATTTGACGTGGACATCTTTACAGGACAAGGATAGAATATATATATATATATATATATATATATATATAAAATATATATATATATATATATATATATATATATATATATATATATATATATACTATATATATATATACATATAAAGCATCAAATTATAGATAGTGACACCTATAATCTGTGCGGCGAAGCTTAGACCTACTATCACAAATTTCTCTTTATCTATCTATCTATATATATATTAAAGAGTTTTTCATAGTTCAACATTTGTGCTGACTGAAGATCCCCGTTATTCCCCACTGTTCATACCAATTTTCAGTCGTTATTTCTAAATTCATTCATATATATATATAGATATATATATATATATATATATATATATATATATATATATATATATATAGTGCTTTTCTTTGATGTCCCTCCCCCCTTTTATTTTTTGAACGGGTCAACTCAAAAAATTGAAACTCGGGATAATGAAATTGATGCATGAATACTATATTTTGGGGTAAAATTAACAGATGAAACTTTCAAGATGGTGACTGGGCGCCACCTGGGAAAAAAAAATTGAAAGGGGGGTCTTGTGACACATCCTCTTGAAGCTCCTGACGAATACTTCACAACCCTCGAATATAAAGTCAATATCTTCACCTACTACAAAATGGCGGAACATTTAATAATTGCAAGAATATATCGACGTTTAACTTCATAATTTGAGGAAAGAAGCTGAGTTCAGTTCAGAAGATACTCGAAATGGTTGCTTCGAACTGCTTGACATAGGAATAGCCTATCCGATATTTCACGCCGAACATTTTCGAACACAGTAACGTCGATATTTCTACAAATATCTATTATTCTCTGCCGTATATCCAATATTGAAGCAGGTTCAGTTTCGTAAACCTTTCGTAAAAAAGTCTACAGGTGTCAAATCTGGCGAGCGGGCTGGCCATTCCGTAGGACTTTGACGGCCAATCCAACGACCAGGGAAAGTATTATCCAAATAGTTTCCTACTTGTCCGTAGTAATGTGGTGGGGCTTCATCTTGTTGGAATACAATATCCATATCGAATTCATTAGGATTCGCTTCGACGATTTCGGTCAACAGTATTTTCCAGCATATTGAAATACAGTTCCCTTGTTAAGTTTTGTTCAATGAATGGAGGTCCTACAATATGGTTTCCCAATATTCCTGCCCAGACATTACTTTTTTCTGGATATTGAGTATGAGTTTCCCGGAAAATATGAGGGTTGGTGTCACTCCAATAACGGCAATTTTGTCTGTGAACCTTGCCGTTAAGATAAAATGTAGATTCGTCACTGAAACAAATATTGTGGAGATAGGTAGGATGCCTCTTGCAATGGTTTCCGTCATAATTTCGCAGAATTCTGTTCTTCGATCAGGGTCATCTTCAGTTAACTGGTGTACCATTTTGATTTTGTATGGATGATACTTATTCCTCTACAAAAGTCTCCACACAGTAGAAGGACACACCTTACAAACATTCGCGACGGAGGAAGTAGACTGTTGAGGATTTACTATCATCTCACCACTTATTTGAACTTGCTGTTTTTCCGGAATGGACGGATGACCTGGGGGCTTTTTGTTCTGTACACTACCGGTAATCGTAAATTTGGTTACAAGGTCCCTTAAATATTTTCTACAGATAGGACGATTCGGGAAACGATCATTAAAAATTCTTTCGGTTTCGTGAAAGTTACGCATCGCAACGTAAATAAAAATCGCTTCGATTTTCTCTTCCAATGGACGAGAATTGACCATGAGAATATTTTAACTGAACAATGATGTTCGTTGTCGTACTGACATTTCTTGTCATTTTTTGTTTAAACAAAAAATAACCTATCAAATCTCATCGGGGGGTCAATTCTCGAGATCGATCGTTTCCCGGAGCGTATACGTTTGCGAACGAAAAGTGGTAAGAAAATACATGATTGACATGTAACAAAATGAAACAGATGTTCGCGAAAGTGTACGCTCCGGGAACGATCGATCTCGAGAATTGACCCCCGGGTTGTTGGGATTGACATATGGCAGAGAAACACAAATATTTCTAGATGTATCAATATTAATGTGTTTGTATTCAGGTAATTATTAAATGTTCCGCCATTTTGTAGAAGGTGAAGATATTGACTTTATATTCTAGGGTTGTGAAGTATTCGTCAGGAGCTTCAAAAGGATGTGTCACAAGACCCCCCTTTGAATTAATTTTTTTTCCCAGGTGGCGCCCAGTCGCCATCTTGAAAGTTTCATTTGTCAATTTTACTCCAAAATATAGTATTCATGCATCAATTTCATTATCTCAAGTTTCAATTTTTTGAGTTGACCCGTTCAAAAAATAAAAGGGGGGAGCGGGGGGGGGCATTAAAGAAAAGCACAAAAATAAAAGGGGGGAGGGGGGGGGCATTAAAGAAAAGCACTGTATATGCAGTGTTGGTAATACAAAATTCGAAAACTCTCTGATTGATGGTGGAACATTATCCGTTTCACCCGTTTTTTTTCGACAAACATCAAGAATACCTTACATGAAGAATGTGTTCGAAAGTTATTGAACAATAATAATAAGTTTTTTCCATTAAAATTATTGGAAACAAATTATATCGAAAAAAGCTGTTGAAAGTAACATAATTTCTAAAAAAGGTTGTTTATCATCTCATCATTATTATAAATGGCGAACAGGTGACTGGTGAGTTTCAAAATCCTCAAATTTCAGTAAACTCTCACCAAATACCCGAGATGCTTCAAAATCCTCACAAAATTGACAATTACCAAAGTTAATAAGCATGTTGTATTACAGCAGAAGTAACAGTCAGCAACTTAAATCAATTGAAGTTCAGCACTTCGAATGGACTACTGCACATATGGGACAGAACTGAGAAACCTATCTAAATATTGGAGACTTTCTACGTTGGAAAGAGAACGGAACTGGTAGACCTTCCTGGAGTGATATTTTGGATAGAGATCCCATTTTCAAGGTATTGTGTTCACAGTGGGAGTCCCTGATTGTGGAAAATGGATTATTTAAACGGGCCTGGGAGTCAGCTGATGGGAGGTCGTCAATTTTCCAATTGGTTTCATCCAGGAAAATGATGGGTGACGCCTTGAAAAATATTTATGGGAAAAAGTCAGGAGGACAGCTGTAAGTCAATAATACTTTGGGAATAATTAGGCAGAGTTTTCTACTGGGTTTAATGTCGAGAAGATGTAGGAAGCTGGTGCAGAAGAAGTCTAGAGTGTTAAGAGGCAGAAGTTTTTTAAGTTGATAACTCCCCTATTGAAACTCGATTTAACCTTCACTTGAATAACTTCCCCCAAACACCAGCGCCAATTGTGGTTGTTTTATGAATATTGATAATGGGTCAAGTAGTAGTTGATGGCCATCTAGGCATACCAGAATCTCTGGTAGAATTTGATTACTCATTGACGTTACCAGATCAAATGAATATAGACCATGATTATTCCTTTGGAATATCACTAAAAGAGGATTGTGAAGTTCAGACAACAGAATATTCAAATATTGCTATGAAAATGATCCATCACTAAATTCTAAACGAGAAAGCAGTGGAAAAATACAGGTGAAGAGGCTCCGAAGAGTTCCCTGGGACCCAATTCTTGTATTTGCAGGGAAATATCTTGGGTCCCTGGGACCCAATTCTTTAATTTGCAGGAAAATATTCTCTAGATAAAATTACGTCATTCTTGACACACATTTAAAGAGTAGATTCCTTTCAAAATTGTAGGAATACTTTCTCCAAGTTTTTACTAGGATAAATATAATTGGTGGGCTGAACATCGATTCTTCGTTGTTGTTTTTTGAGATTTGATGGAAAATGCAAGAAGGAACTTTCATTATCAATAATATGACCAACAGGGAGAGAGCAGCTTATGCTAGAGCAGAGAAGGTTTGTATATCAGAATTCATTCGGGTAAATTTATTACTAAATTTGCCATTAATCATTATTTTCAATAATATCTATCAAAAGAGTTTTTTTTATCGCTCACAAAATTTCTCTTTGTCATTTCAAAATTCGTGTCAGTACGAGAATTCTAACCCAATAAACCCTCACTTTCAAATTCATTATTTACAGGGGTAACAATAAAACCTGTCGTTTTCTGAGAATGTGATTGGTTAAAATATAAATTCTAGCGAAATCATACTCGATACGTCACTTATATAGGTTCCTTTTTGGAAACACATTCCAAACTCGTCCAAGAATAACTATTCCTACGTTTCATATTTCCCAAGAAAATTTGAAATTGTGAAATAATTTTCTGGAAAAAAATTTCCTGCGATTTCAAGAATTGAGTCCCTGGGCACAGAGTAGAAATACACAGAGGTTAGACAAGACAAGAGATTAAAATTAGAAAGAGATGGAATCCTATCTCAATTTAAATGCCTTGGGAGAACTGTCAAGGCGGCCTTCCATCTATTAAATACATTGCTTTTAAGATTTGAGCAAAGGGACCATCAATATTGAGATGTCTAAAAATCCTAGACCCTCGTTATATTTGTCTATAGAAAAATATAGCAATATGTTCATAAACAAAGATGGTCAACAACTTAACGCTAACTTGAACCAACAAATACTGGCATGACCTTGAAAAAGCGGCGGCTGGTTTTGAAGTACTCTGATTGGCTGGAGGCAAGAAGCCAGCTTCAAAAAGCTGGTATGGAAGGCCGCCTTCAGAATAATGATGCCCTTCTTGACCTACATCAAGGTGATTTCAGATATACATCTGAAGGGGTTAAGGCAATACCTCCATTTTGAATCATGGCGTTTGTTATGACACAGAATTGCCAACTTCACAAAATCCCAAAATCACCCAGAAAATTCAAGGAATAAATGATATAATGTCTCATTGTTTTTTTCTTTTATCGATGTATATGTGTGTTATACTATAATTTACTATTCAGATTTATTTCAACAATTTCAATTGATATGTTCTATTCCATGTATAGGAACAAAAAGATGAATAAATACTGTATTCTATTATTCTACATAACAAAACTTAAAGCTACTATTGATAATTCAACATAATGGATACTCCCTCTGGTGTCGATTTTTGAAACTATACATGCGTGCATTGTTTACTTTTCCAAACATTAATGTTTATATGATTTATGATTTTAGCCATTCTATACCTAAAACTTGTCGAATCTCTTGTAATTGTTGTTATTTAATGAAATTCTTGTTTACCTGGTGAATGTTCAGTTGACTATTGTACGTCCTCGAGTGAAAAAATGAGTGATTCAAGTTCAAATCATTATTGTTGTGTACCACAATCATGGACGTATAAATATGGTCAAATGATTAATTAACCAACTTGGTTCTGGTTTGGTATTTATTTAGTCATGTAACCAAGATAAAGGTTTGAAACTCTGCTATCTAATTTGGAATTGTGTCATCTGTCAATGTCTGGATGTCAGTGAGCTCAGGCTGTCATTTTAAATTTCATTTGTTCAGAAGTTTTTGCAAAGCCCCTACCTACCAGTATAGAACTCTTGTCGATGGCCCCTACTCAACATGTCTTCTTCAAGGCTCTTGTAAATGTCTAGGTGTTTAAATTTTTTGCCATCCAAAATTAATATAATTTTCTTGTCTAAAAATATTTGGAGAAACGCACTGGTTTCTTCATCTGACCAATTAATACCTTTGGACTTTTTTATAGGAGGTTCTGAACTGCAGCAACTCATTTTATATCAAAAATACTAACAAAAATATATAAAACAATTTCCGAGGTTATGATGCGGAAACTTAGGTTAGGAATCACAGAACATATTTTTCACTAACTCTCTCTCACTCTATTTTTTATGGCTATTGTTTCCATTCGGTTCATTCAGCCAGTGCGATAACCACAACAGAACGCTTAGCAATCTTTCAAACCAAAATTTACAGTCACGGTTGGTAAAATGTATCATACTGTTTACAGCATCTTAGTCAACTTAATAGTCTGGTACACAACAAATTTCGGTACCAAACCAAGCTAGTTACTTGACCAAGTGCACAGTTTATACCACACTGACTAACATAATTTGGTTGGAATATAATCATTAGTCAGCATACCAAGACACGGTATAAACGTGGCCAATGTGACTCTTGGCAAAACGATACCATTGTATGGGAATAAGTTTTCATCATTTTCCGCGAGAAAATGAACGTAACGTTCTGGTGCAGAATAATCTAGGATTGAGCGGAGTCTATAGACAGACGATGGGGCTCTTGAAGGAAAATACATTCCCTTTCCAAAATCTTCCTGTATCTTCTGTGGCCAAGAAAAAAAGTGGAAAAGGTCCTTCAGAGTTAAGAGGAAAGAAAAGAGAGTTGAGAAGAGTAAAAAGATATATTATTCAATATACCGAAAATTATTCATACAGTATGGAAAAAGAGTGACTATATATGTATATCTAGGTGATAAGGACACATTATTGTTTACTTTTCGAAACATTAATGTTCATATGATTTCAGCCATTGTACACTTAAAACTTGTCGAATCTCTTGTGACATTCAATGAAATTCTAGTTTACCTGGTGAATATTCTGTTGACTATTGTATGTCCTCGAGTGAAAAAATGAGTGATTCTAGTTCAAATCATTATTGCTGTGTACCTCAATGTGACTCTTGGGCAAAACGATCCCGTTGTACTGGAATAAGTTTTTATCATTTTCCGTGAGAAAATGGATGTAACATACTGGTGGAGACTAATCTAGGATTGAGTGAGTCTATAGACAGACGACAGGCTCTTGAAGAAGAATACAGTTTCTTTCCAAAATGTTCCTGTATCGTGTGTGGCCAAGAAAAAAAGTGAAAAAGAGAACCTTCAACGAGAGTTAAGAATATAAAAAAGAGATATTATTCAACATACCGAAAATTATTCATACAGTATGGAAAAAAGTAACTATTTATGTATATCTAGGTGATAAGGACACATATTCACAGCATCTTGTTATATTATATACGATTTCGAAAGCGAGTTATCAATCAATTCTTCATTTTTCATTAATTTTTTCGACATTACCATTTATGTTGACAGTAATGTCCTATTTCCAAATAAAACATAATTTGGAACTGGTAACTGTGCCTATCTCAAGTTAAAGGTCCGAAGTCAATAAAGCGGCAAACCAAACATCAAAGGAAAACTGTGTATATAATCTGTGCTCTGGGTGCCGTATTGCCTCGAGCAAGACGGCTGCATCTATCGGACGAAGCCTCTAAATGCGGGGTTGCAGTAGAGGGGGAGCTACATAAGTGCGCCAAAAAGGAAGCAAGTTCCAAGAAACACAACAGAGAGAGAGAGAGTAAATAAATAAACAAACATAAAAAGTGAAATTTATTATTAAAAAATGAATAATCCTGAAATTGTAACTCTGAATGAAATATGTAGAGTTTGTCTGACGAAAACAAGAAATATGAGGCAGTTGTTGGATCCCTGTGATGAGGTGTTGGAAGTTATTTCGAAATTATCTTCGATTCTGAATTCAGAGGTACTTACTATAGAATACACCTCATGTAGTAATTTTTTTACACTTTATTTCCGCAGATCAAAATAAGCTCCACTCTTCCATCATTTTTGTGTCAAAACTGCGAGGAGAAGTTGACAATATCATTTGAATTCAATCAGTTATGCCTCAAATCACATGAGTTCATATTGGCAAGTATTAATAGTTTGAATAGCAATCAAATAAATAAGGAAGGTCAGTATTTACCATGTGAAGAAAGCATAATCCACAATTCACGTTTGGAGGTAGAAGGTGATAAATCGCAAGATACTGATTGTGGAAACATCCTGAACTTACTTGATACTGAAAAAAGGGATGGAGAATTTACAGAAATATGCAAAAAATCTAAGACCAAACAAGTAATGAAACTGACCCAGTATTCACAAGAAGATGTCAATAAAGTTATTCAAGGAATAAGAAACAAGTATTTTGAGGCTCGAAATTGTTTGTACTGTAATTTTACAGCGAAGGACCTTAGAGCTTTATCAGTACACATGACCCGATTGCATCTGTAAGTTTTTTCAACAAATGGTATAAATTGTTTTTGTACAACTGTTAAAAAACTTGTCGTTTTTGCATCTCTATTGATGCTTAAACGTTTACTTTTTTTCACCTTGAAAAAAAGTTTTTTTGTGAAAGCGTTCTAAAATTGACAAATTTTGATATTTATTAGAATATTTAGGCTCTAATTCTAATGAATATTAGAATTTGTCAATTTCGAAACACTTTCACGGAAAATATTGTATGGAATTCGTTGCAAAATCAATGTTTTTTAAGCACTCGACACATTGTCCAATTCGGCTTTCACCTTGTCAGATAATTTTGCGTCCCGTGCTTATAACACACTCTTTTCGCAACTTGTTATATAAATAGCTATTTTTTCACCTTGAAAAAAGATATTTTTTCACCATGCAAAAAAGAATTTTATCACTGCAAAAATAATTCACAAAAAAAAACATGAAATATTATTTTTTGAATAATTTATTTTCAACAAAGTTAATTGAGTAATATTTATTATAAACCAAATTCATTTATTAGTATAATTGATGTGAAGTTTGAACATTTACCTCCAATATAAATTCCCAAAGATGTTTCACCTTGCTGCTGCCCAGAAACACTAGATATTTCTTGAATAGTTGATTCCACATTTTATCAGATATTTTGATTTGTTTGGAAACAGATGGAGAATTCAAAATTTTATTGGAAATCTCAATTTTGTTATTCAAACTGTCTTCTATATATGCTTCTGCTATGGTGGCAATTTTCCAGCCACATTGGTGATGTATTATGGATGTAATGTCGTCCCCTGCATTTGCCAAAAGAGTTACAGAGCTTCTCTTGAAACAGTGTATAGCTCTTATACAGGTCTTTTCCCAGTCATTTTGCAATCAAGCTGGGAATTTCTTATATTTTATTTATTCCCACATGTTGGTTAACATATTTTCCTCTCGAATATTTTAAAAATAATCTATTACTTTTTGTATGGGGTGGCTATGGTGTTCTATACTTGCAATATCTCAATATAATCTCAATTTGAAACAGTAAGCGTAATTGGTCTTTGCATCCGGTAGTTTAACAATCCCCATCATCTTCAATGGCATTATTAATTATATGTAATACTTCTTCACGCCGACAAGCACCGTTTATACCCAAAATTAATGCATTCTACAATTGAGAAAATTTTAAATAAATTTATTGATATCATCCTTAGATACAACTTTAGATTTCTTTCCTCGGTATACGACAATTTTGAAAACTTAATTATGTCAATATTTTCTTTAACATGTACTTTTCAACATTGAGTAGATACTTCATAACATAGGAGGTTTTATCATTTTTTATTTTTCCTCCAAATACCATATAAGCACGTTTTCAGACACCTTTTTTCTTATCGCACCTATCACGAAATTGGTCATATGTTTTCTCATATACTAACTTTGATTTGGCCAGTAACATGTTGGATACTATTGCATTTGCTACATCAGATATATCCAATGGGGTATCGCTGCCATTACCATGATCAACATCCATTTTATTGAAAATCACTCGGAATTGAAGCAAATATGAACAAACTATAAATGTAAGGCTGCAGTTACAGTGCCAAGCATGTTCGTGCGAAGTGTACTTTGCACGTATACGCCCGTATACGGGCGACAGGAACAAACTTGTAGAATAATATGTCGGTGGTTACAGTAAAAGCGAATTAGTTGCGCGAATAGCTAGTTATCACTTTTAGTTCAAACAGGTTTGTTTTTTTCACGCTAACAAGTCTCTTGACAGGATTGGATATTGAAAAATTTATATTTCTGGTGTTTGACAGAAAAACACTGTGGGACCAGAATTGTAAAAGTTACCATAATAGGGAGAAATCACGGAAGTTATGGAATTAAGTTGATACTGAATTAAATGTTAGCAGTAAGTATTAATGTTTATATTCAACATAATTGTTGTAATGGAAATATTATCAGAATCAGAAATGCTTTGATTTGTTGAAAATATAAACAGGATGTTCATAAAATCAGATGTGGAAACATCTGCGACTGAAAGATAAACTTTAGTCACTATCTTCCATCGTCAAGATAACCTCTTGTGGGGTATTCATGTTGAAAAGGGAAACAATTGAGAATGTTTCCCTTTTCAACAGAAATGCTTTATTGTCATAGAATATTAATTCTGTTAAAAAAGCTTACCTAAAACTAAGACATAGCATAAGATACATACAAACAAACAAGGTAGTACTAACTCATCATATTATAAAATTTAAAAACAACAATTTGAAAACAAAATTCAAAAACAATACATGCGTTTTATATATAAGTAAGAAATAATTTATTTTCAGAGAACATAAGTCCAATCGAAAGAGCTACTTAAGGCTACATTTAAATCATAATATAAAATAACATATATACATATAAAATCTGCAAAGCATAACCACAAAATAGATTTTAAAGGCCATACATACAATATATTGCAATAAAATACACTAGAAATCAAGAAAATTCAAGGAAAATTTATGAATAAGCTGTGAAGCTGTCAGTGAGGAATTTGTTTAAATTGTAATAGGCCTTCCGAAGCAGTAGCACTTTCACCTCTTTACGAAACTTTTCGTTTCCATTTATTTTTCTGATGGAAAGAGGAAGGTGATTGAATAGCTTCTTCCCATTGTAATTAATAGATCGAACTGTTGAAGTGTCATTGAGAGTCATGTATTCATATTATGTAGTAAGCAAATACATTTCACTATTGAATCAATTTTATCAGGTTTGTTAAGTAGTCTCCACTTTGCTGCCATAATAACAAAAGTACATTCTACTGTTTTGCGACATCTTGAAAGTCTATAGTTGAATATTTCTTTCTCGTATGATAAGTTGTGTTTGGAATATGGTTTCATTAAATATGATTTCAAGGGATATATGCGTCATCACCTAGTAAAACATATGGAAGTATGGAGTTTGTCAATTTTTTTCCTTCTGGAAATAATTATCCATTTTCTAATAGCTGGTATAATCCAGATGAAGCAAACGTTCCTCCATCACTCTGTTTTCCATAACGTCCAACATCAACACATACTAATTTATAGTTTGCAGCTGCTACTGCTTGCAGTACTATAGAAAAGTATTTCTTGTTATTATAAAAAATTGTGCCATATATTTTTGGTCATTTAACACATATATGCTTCCCATCAATACAACCGATGCAATTTGAAAAATTCCACTTATAGAATTCGGTAGATATCATTGCTAGTGACTCTTTTGTAGGCACAAGCATGTGTTGTGATTGTAAATTACTCCATATAACATCACAAGTTTCTTAAATTATTTTCCTTGCAAAACTTCGTTTATGGTCAAAGTCTTTACAAAAGATGATGTTGGAGTCTATTTTATGAGTTCAGATAATTGTTGAAGAAATTGCAACGGACCAATCGTTGGTAGTGAGTTCTCACATTCCTAGCATGGTACAGAGTTTGCATAATTTGATAGACAAACTGTTGTTACTTTCCAGAACTGGAATTTGAAGCTGACAATGGGCATAGATATAGATGGATTGCAGGCGTTCGGAGTTTTCAATCAGTTTGCTCATCTCTTCAGCGTTATTCGTCACACTAACTAGGTAGTAGGTAAACAAATGATCGCGCAATAAAAAAATGATATGGAATATATGAGGTAAAAATTATTTTTCTAAATTATTCATTCGTATTTTGAAAGGCATTTTGGGTTGGAAGAGAATTGCAATCATCTTTTTTAATTTCTGAGCGCACAATCGTTTGTAAGACAATAGGAAAAAAGTTGGGCATATTCGAAAAAATAAAAATTCATATTTTCCAAACAGAGCGATGTATCGCACTCTGGGTGGGTAGAGAGTGTTAATAGAACCTTCCTTCACCACTTTCTGGAAGCAGATTCGTTTGTAGGGCCAAAGTAAAAAAGTTGGGAATTTTCCAAAAATAAAAAAAAAACATATTCATTAAACAGAACGGTGTATCGCACTATGAGTGAGTAGAAAATGTGTATACAATCTTTTTTCTTCAGCTTTTGCAGGCAGAATCGTTTGTAGGGCCGTAGGAGAAAAGTTGGGAATATTCGAAAAACAATTCAAAAATACTTTAATTTCAAAGAAATGTTTCTAACTTTTTTCCATCTTTGCAAAGTGAGATTGCTTCTAGAAAATGTGTTTCATATTTCTTCCGCTTCCTGATGATCGTGGAAGCGTGAAATAGATTTTCGTCGACAAAAATGTATTGAAGACCTAGTGAATGCGATGTCTCTATTGCGTCAATGTTACAAATGATTTCGGTGAGTACTCTCTTTTGGAAAACACTTTTCTTTGCCTCATTCATCTATATGAGTTCTTAATTGAGAATGAAATAGAAAATCAAATAACTATCTGAATAAAAATGCAAATTTTCAATTTTAAATTTTTTCTTTTGAGTTTTGTGTTATATTAAAATGAAGACTCAACCCAACCCAACGCTCCACCTCCAATATGGCCGTCTGCACCTACCCCCGAATTTCGGTCTTTAAGGCGGCGTTTCTGAAGTCGGCGTCTTTGAGGCAATATGAAGTCTACGACACGCCACCAGACCATCGCGGGCCGAGCGCCTTACCTTTCCCACCTTGCCATACCAAAATCCCAGCACGGGCCGTTTGGCGGTATATTTGCATCCCCTCCCAGACCAGGCCCTGTAAGTCTGCGGCCATCCCGTCATGGGCCATGGCCCATCCCGTCGCCGCCAACCATATCTTTGAAGTCTACTACCCGCCGTCGGCCGTTGAAGTCTACATTCCGCCGCCAATCGACCCGCCAACCTTGCCACTCACCTGCGCTGTTGCCATTTTTCACTCTTCTAAAAAGTACCTAGAATCTAGGGAAATTGCCCTGCGCCTCAGGTATGAAAAGTACTTAGAATCTAGGGAAATTTTTCCGGGTCTAAGTCACCCCCTTCCTGCTGGAAAAGTAATTAAAAAAAAACAGCATTCTGTTTAGCTGAGAATCATTTTCAAAACGTTGAGGTGGGTGGACTGTGACCTGCTGTGACCAACATCGAAAACAGCTATACTGGGCACAGTTGAAAACGTTAGGGCAGAAATCGGGTGAAAGTCTGCAAGAGTTTGAAGCAGACGAGAAGAGACTTATCCGGCTTGCCTACCCAGATGCCCCAGCGGATTTCAAAGAACAATTGGCAGTGCAGGTATTTATTGATGGATTGAGAGATATTGAAATACAAAGGACCCTGAAATTAACACACTTCAAGAAATGGAGTGAGTCTCTAGTTCGTTCCTTGAAAGTAAGAGCGGTATCGATTGGAGAACCACTTCTGGAAGAGGATTGAAGCAACAACTGATAAGGTTACCACCACGTTTTTCATCATCTTGGAGGATACATCGTTCCTATTAAACTACGAGGACAGGATTGCCAGGAGA
The DNA here is from genome assembly GCA_018342105.1 of Gonioctena quinquepunctata. NCBI lineage: Eukaryota > Metazoa > Arthropoda > Insecta > Coleoptera > Chrysomelidae > Gonioctena > Gonioctena quinquepunctata. Next base: position 21,401 of record JAFIRS010004884.1, read on the forward strand.
AACAAAAGGAAACTGCTTAAGGTAGGGTAGGAGAGCGGACATTTCCAAATAGATTACAGGGTGAGGTTGCCACCACTTTCTTGATCACCTTCGAGGCCACCCGCACGTTCCTACTCACCGACGAGGACCGGATCATCTAGTGAGTTTTCGGGCAGATACCAAGAAACTGGATTGGAATATATCGGGAGGCATGCGGGCTAGTGAAAGCGAAGCTCCCAGGGCCATCCACCTCAACAGAGTCAGAAGAACTACTGATAATCCGAACATCAGTGAAAAGAAGAACCAGTATCATGCTAATACTGAACATCGCCTAGAACGACCAAATAGTAATGAAGATGTCTTATCTAGAAGACCACATCCTAGAGCAGTGGAGCACCTACTGGTATCATGATAACTATGAGGAAAGCCATGAGTAAGATAGAGAGAGACAGACATATACGTGTGTTAGAAAGAGAGGTCCGACGGGGACGTTCCAAGTCAGGTTGGCCGAGCGGTCTAAGGCGCTGGTTTTAAGAACCTGTTTCTCTGACGAGAGCGTGGGTTCGAATCCCACACCTGACAAATTTTTTATGGATTTTACGAACAATTCTGAAATAAAAAACTTTACTATAAACATGTTTATTAAATTATTTGGGTAGTATATTTTGAATCCATTTGTACATAGTATCAACATAAAGACTGTAATTGAATGAACGACCTTTGAAGTGGTTCATACTGAGAACATTGTTTGCGAAAACAGGAACCTGCCATGATGTGTTGTCATATTCTTCCAAATTCACCACTCATCACATCCTGTGCTATAATTTCTTCAGCATTAAAGACATCCAATTCAACTCAAAGATTGGTCCATAAACACGTTTTGGGGCTTGCTTTTCACATTCATCTTTTGATGCCCACATTAAATATAATGGAGAATTTTTGGTGTATTTGATCAATCTGTGATGCGTAAAATCAATTATTTGTTGCTTCCTATGCTATAATTATTCAAATTCATCTACAAAGACTCAAAAATTGAGACAAGTTTCGGGACTGGAGACTTAATTATATAATATTTCTGAATTGAGCATGTCACGTAATATTGAACGAGTTTCACATTCATATCAATATGTATAAATACGAGTTGTTCGCTCTTTTTGTATTATATTTCTCAATCAGTTCTGTTTCTGCATTCCAGAAAAAGGAATTTTGCAATTATTCATTGCCAGGGATTTATTATCAACCAAAAATTGTATCTATCCTGAGATGGCTGTTTTGTGCAATGGGGTATTATTGCACAGCCACTTGAAACCCCCAGTGGCGTTCGAGAAACTAACATCAGACGAGAAAATCATGGCGGCACATTTGGAAAGTTACCATGGCGTTAAGTTCAGTGAGAAGTGTCGATGTTGTATATGTCAAGGGAAACCAGAAAAAGGAGTTCCTGGATGAGAAGTTCCAGGAGTTGAGAGTGATGGCAGACGTGGTGAATTTGGAACGAAAAACCCCATTGGAATGTTCCAAACTTTTCATGGGGTGGATGTCATTACCAATTTTATGTGTTCCTTGAGGAATGTGGGAAGCCTTCAGGAACGGTTCAAAAATTGAGTATTATAATAAAGATTTTAACATTTATTAATTTTTTTTCGTATATATTGTACAATGCATTTAGTTATGACGAATAATACATAGGTTGAATCATATATCATTACATCCAGTGTAGTGTGGTTGGATTCGAAGGGCTTTCGAATTATTTGTCATTCCATATCTTCGTGTGTCCTGTTGAAAAAGAGCAATCTTATTTTGTTCCGTTCTTTGGGATCTCTGTGAAAAAAAAACATGTCACCGTGGTTGATGATATCTCTTGGAATTACGACCCAATTACAAGGTTCTTCAAAATATATTCCTACTTCGCTGACAGTACGAGGAACATTCCTTTACATGTTATTGATTATGTTAAACAATAGAATAAATGGTTTTATGGTAGCCATTTTCTTTTTGGTTGGTTTTTCAAAATGAGCTTGAAAAATTCCTTAATAACAAAAAGCTTCTCTTTGTACTGTTTGATTTTAATGTTCAATTCCGTTTTTTTTTCCAAATTTCCCTATTTGCTGTACCTAGTGCACCGAAGACATTGTACAACTGAACTAAAAACATTGAGTATTTTATATTTATTCTTAAATGTTTCGCAGTCGCAAATATAGTAAGAATTTTTTTTGCATTTTGTGCATGCCAGCCCATCAACATGATCCCATTTGAAGGCATTAAAACATTTTTTCTTAACAATATTCCATGATGTTTTGAATGACACTAAGCGAAACATGAGGGTCTTATTTTTTACCAGTTGTCACCTTGCTGCGTTCCAGCCATAGACAAATTAAAAATAAAGAGACTGTTTGAAACATTGGCGATCTTGACCACCAAGTTTTTGATACGGCCAGTCGCGCATGGAGGTGCTGCCCGCAATCAACAGACTACTGACATGATAATTTTCCAATTTCGACATTTGTCAGAAGATGACAAACCCATAGAATTGTAATTATAATATACTGACTAGAACGCGCTTAGTCTACTGCGCACCCGAATTTCGTGGCACCCTTATGCGATAGCCGAGGAGGACACCAAACAATGAAGAAAAGTATGACTTCATAAGCATATTACACGCGTGCGACGAAGATAATCAACTGAACGTATGACGGTAGTGTTTATATCATCTATTTGTAAACATAACGGCGTTGTCGGTTGGCACTTATAAGCGTTGCCAAATCATTCCAATTTTCTTTAATTTCTTTGTGTTCGGTTTGGATGTGTCTTTGTACTTTGTTGTATTTTTTGTTATAGTGATCATAGTGGATAAATTAAAAACTGTTATATATAATGAAGTGTTACATTAGTTTGTAGTAGTAGGTAATGATATGTGGCCATGCTTATTTATACATATCGCCTTTTCAGTGTGTCCATAAAGTAACGCATACATTCATTAGTAGCTAAATAAACAATATCATTAAAAATTCCCGAAACAGGTCGATTTTTATTTCAATTTACTGTTTTTTAAATGATAATCCAATATACAGGGTGATCTACCTTCGAGTGATGACGTCATCAGCGGTTTTATTAAATGAACACCCTAATTTTTTTATTTATGAGTTAACTTGCTGAGCTGATTCCAAAAATATATCACAAGCTGCGTCAAATTGGTAGAGGGTGAGCAACAATACAAAAGGTGTTTTCAAAATTTTATTAGAAAGTTATACAATACTGTATTTTTACAAAAAACGAATTGAAGAATAAACGTATTAAGAATTATTATATGAAATTACGTAGTTATGCAGCTACTGGATACACTACCAAAGTTGCATCAAAATGTTGCGGTGCGCCTTCTGCGGTCTAAATTATTGGCTATTTGAATATCAGGAAAAAGCTAGGTCAAATCAGGAATTAATGTATTGTAACGTAAATAAACTTAACTTGGTTTAACTAATTTATTTAACACTTAATCTACAACTAAATTTATATTACTACGCCACTGAATAGCTCGATCGTATGGGCTCGTTCAGACTGTCTGTGCCATCTTGAGGGCTACCTATTTATCTCCGTCACAGGATTCCCGATCTTTCGAATTCCGGCAGTTGGCGACGGCATGTTCCAATTGTTTCCAATATTGACCGTTGTTTTCCGCGGAAGAGCGACTGGATGGTTCTCGAATATCTCCGGGGATGATCTCATCGCTGTCGATGGCAACGTGTGAGGCGACAGGTCCGGCCTAGGTTCGTTACATTGCCCCCTTCTTAAAGACATTTCGTCCCGAAATTTCATCCTTGGAGTGTGACGATATCTGCATGACTCCCCATATCTGCACCGTGAAGTTCGATGGAAGTAACACTCCACGGTCTTCATGATCGGTCGTGGAAGAGGGTTACAGCAAACCAAAATCCTGACGCCGCTGGATCTGAATATCGCCTCCAGCATACTTCTTATGACTCTCCAGTCCAACCCATCAATACCACAGGATAGTTTTGGAATTGCTAGATCCGCCAGATTCTGGTCCACCATAGTATCTCTTAGTTTGGTGAGACTCTTCCAGACATCTTCATAGGACGGTTTATCTTGGGAATGCCTCTTGGTAACTAGGTAGTAGATGTTTCTCTGGCCTTTCTTCAACTGTAGCACCCCACCAACTTCTGGATTCTGCTCCCGCAGTGTTTGGAGTTGACCAAATTTCTTGGAGAACACTACGGCGATGCCCTGGACATTCGAAGATCTTCTGCCACACAGTGCGCTAGTGCGTAGTCAGCAGGCACCGCGAAAAGGTACTCGTGACTCCTCTCTAGTAACCCCATGTAGAACTTTCTGCCCGTTGGAGTACAAGGACATAAACTTCTCGAACGGCATATCAGCCTCCGGTGGCTTGAGGGTGCGAACTTGGTCATGGTTTCCAGCGTAAGGGGCCAACCTGTTGAAATGGACGACCCTTGGTTTCGCTCGGGGTGGCGTATGGATATCGGTACACAAGGCTCGTTTATCATTTTCACGAGTGTATAAGGACCTTCCAACGAGTACACGCAACTTTGGTGAGAGACCACGACGACGTTAGGGGTTGTACAGCCAAACCAGGTCATCAACCTAAATCCTCCAGCGTCGGCCTTGATGTCATAGGTCTTCTTCATTTTATCGCTGGCACTCTGGATGTTCAACCGGACTCGTTCGTGGATGTCGTCCATTCTCTGCCGAAGTTTGCTGACGTAGTCCTCTCCCGCAGTGTCTTGTCCTGGCGGTATCCCAAACTTCAGGTCACAAGGCAGTCGCAGTTCTCGGCCCATTATAATACTAGCAGGAGTTTGACCGGTTGACTCGTGTACTGCGGATCGATAGGCCATCAGGAACAAATGAAGATACTGGTCCCAGTCTCTTTGATGGTCAGAGACAACCTTGGACAAGTGGCGGTTGATCGTCCTGTTCATCCGTTCCACCATTCCATCGGACTGTGGATGTAGGGCCGTGGTTCTTGTCTTGCGGATGTTCAGCAGTAGACATATTTCTTGGAAAAGGTTGGATTCGAAATTTCTGCCTTGATCCGAGTGCAGCTCCATTGGAATACCGAATCGACATATCCACTCTTTCACCAAGACGTCGGCGACGGTGATGGCTTCCTGGTTGGGCAGGGCATAGGCTTCCGCCCACTTACTGAAGTAGTCCATTGCCACAAGGATGTATTTATTCCCGTGGTCGGATACGGGAAACGGGCCGGCGATGTCAATGGCGATTCTCTCGAACGGGCTGCCTACGTTGTACTGACGCATCGGGGCCTTGGGTCGTATTCGAGGTCCATTGCTAGCAGCGCATACAGCGCACTTCCTGCACCAGTCCTGGACGTCAGCTTGACAATTGGCCCAGTAAAACCGTTGCCTCACTTTCTGCAGGGTCTTCGTCACTCCCAGATGTCCTCCGGCGACTCCATCATGGATTTCCCGCAGCACTTCTTCTCTTATGTTCCTGGGAACAATTATTTGGCGTCTGTCTTCCCCACCAATATCGGCCTCCAGCACACGTTTCAGGATCCCATTGTCCAGAATAAGAGAGTTCCATTGTGCCCAATAGGACTTAACAGCCGGCGAGTAACCTGCGACTTCCTGCCATGATGGTCTTCGATTGCCCTTCTTCCAGCTGACGACTAAGCCAAGGTCGGAGTCTCTCTTGGTCTTTCTGGATCTTGCTGTCATTCCAGTTGTCATCCATTGCCGCGGTTCTACAAAGTGTTGCTTCTTTCTCTTCTGCTCGTCGGCAATGTGAGCAATCATCTGGACATGGTCTTCGCGACAAGGCATCTGCATTCTTATGGCTAGTTCCGGCTCGATGTTCGATCTCGAAATCGAATTCTTGGAGTCTCTCGATCCAACGTGCTACTTGACCCTCAGGATTTTTGAACTGTAAGAGCCATTTGAGAGCTGCATGGTCAGTTCTCAACAGGAATCTTCTTCCATATACGTACTTGTAGAAGTGTTCCACTCCCTTTACAACAGCTAACAGCCTCGCCTGGTGACACAGTAATTGCGCTCTGGTTTGCTAAGCGTCTTGCTGAAATAACCAATGACCTTCTCCTGTCCCTCCTGGATCTGAGATAGGACAGCTCCAAGTCCCACGTTGCTGGCGTCCGTATCCAAAATGAATTTCCCTTTGGGTAGGGATAGCTCAGTATAGGTGCGTTGATCAAAGCTCCTTTCAGCTTCCTGAATGAGTCTTGACATTCTTCGGACCACTGGAACTTTGTTTGGCCTTCCGTGAGCTTGGTCAGTGGTTTAGCGATGTTGGCGAATCCCAGCACATATCGGCGATAGTATGTGCATAAACCAAGGAAACTTCGAAGTGTGGTGAATGTCTTTTGGGATGGGCCAAGCCGCAACAGCTTTGATCTTCTGGTCATCCACTGCTACTCCCTCTCCAGAGACAACGTGGCCGAGGTATCGTACTTCTTTTGGAACAGATGGCATTTCTTAGGGCTCAGCTTCAATCCGGAGTTCCTCAGTCGCAGGAATACTTCCTCCAAGTTTTTCACGTGGTCCTCAAACGATCTGCCGACCACAATTATGTCGTCGAGATACACTAGACACGTGTTCCATGAGAGTCCCTTCAGTACTGTTTCCATCAATCTTTCGAATGTGGCGGGAGCATTACAGAGCCCGAATGGCATAACGGTGAACTGCCACAATCCTGAGCCGATGGTAAAAGCAGTCTTTTCTCGATCTTCCTGAGCCAGTTCTACTTGCCAGTATCCACTCTTCAGATCAAGGGTCGAGAAAATCGTGGAACCAGCCAACGTGTCTAGGGTGTCATCTATTCTCGGGAGAGGGTAACTGTCCTTCTTCGTGACATTATTAAGTTGGCGATAGTCTACACAAAAGCGTGTCGATCCATCCTTTTTCTTCACCAGTACGACTGGAGAGGACCAGGGACTGTCAGATGGTTCGATAACTCCTTCTTTTCCCATATCGCTGACTATTTTGTCAGCCTCTTCCTTCTTGGCAAGAGGAAGTCTTCTTGCTGATTGCCGGATCGGCCGAGCACCTCCAGTATCAATTTTGTGCTGGACCACATCAGTTCGACCCATTTTTCCTTGTCCGGTATCGAAGATGTCTTGGTACTTTTTGACTAAATCTCTTAGTTTGGGCTGTTGAGCTGGTTTTATGTCTTTGGAAGAGATGGCAACTAATTTTTCTAGTTCTGTGGGCAAGTTGTTGGGTTGGCTAATCGTACCTCGTACGCCCCGGATCACAGATGAAACTGACGAGCAGTGCCCCAAAATTGTTCCTTTCTTCAAGGTCATGGGAAATAATTGACATTCTGACCCTTACCGGCACAAATTTGTCAGCCGCAACAAGGTCTTCCCTAGTGCAATCCCTAGTCCAATTTTCACATCATGAAGTTTGGGCCCGAACATCACCACGTCCCCACTGCCCGCACTCCCGTCCAGGCGAGCCTCCAGAATGGTTTCAGCCCTCTCAGGTACGCTTACATCGTCAGCCAACAGCACACGGATCAACCCCTCACTCCTCCCATGAAGCACCAGCTCTTCTCCGTTGACACGTAGGACGCCGTCTTTGAAATCCAATTCAAACCCTCTGGAATTCATGATGTCCATCCGATGATTGCATCGTCTTCGATGTCCGCTCAAGTGCCTGATGTTTCACTTTAGTGCTGCCCAAAATTATTTCAATCGGTAGCTCGCCATATCGTAGCTGGCTCCCTGTTGCTGTGCGTAGCTTCAAGTTGTCGTTCAATCCGTTCCGATGTTCTGGCAGGAAGGTCGAAATTGTCCTAGTCGCACCTGTATCTAGCAGCATGGTGCAAGGCTCGTTATTGATGAGACCGTCTACGAAGACACCTTTGTTCTGTCGTTGAAGGATAGCGACATATGCGTTGTTAACCGGGGCTTGCTGACACATGCCGACGATTGCCCCTTCTCGTCGACCTTTTAGTTTTCCTGCATCGGAGTCGATGAATGTTGGACATTTGCTACGCACATGTCCAATTTTGCCACAATTCCGGCATCTTATCTGTCTTTTCTCAGGCAACACTTCCTTAATCACTTTCCTTATGGCAGCTTCCAAATTAGCAGGCTCCTGTGAGTCTTCCTCAATCATTCGGACTTTACTCTGGCTTTTGCAAGATTGTTTCGCTGCCTCGAATTCCAAAGCGCGTGCCAGTGCGTCTACGAGATGTGTTGGACGGGCTAGTGTCAACGCTTGTCTGGTTTCTTGGTCACGGAGTCCATCCAAGAATGCCTGAACCGCTAATCGCTCCATTACATTTTCCGGTGTGGCTGGATATGCGAGACGAACCAAGCGTGCAATGTCAGCTTCGAATTCTTGTAAGGATTCGCCCGATTTCTGGCAGCGATTTTTCAGTTGGGAGTGGTATACGTGTTCCAAATGGGCCTGGCCATATCGTAATTCTAGATGTTTAATCAGCTGATCATAGTCCTCCTGTTCTTGGGCGGTAAGAGTTTGTAGAATATTCGTCGCTTCTCCACGTAATGCAAGTGTTAGTGCTACAGCTCTTTCCCCTGCATTCCATCCATTTGCTTTGGCCGCTGCTTCAAACTGTCGGCGGTAATTTTCCCATGGAGTTTTTCCGTCGAATTGAGGCGGCTTCATGGAAAGCTTCCCTATTTCAGAAATGACCTTGACATCTTTTATACCCTCTTGAACTTTATCCAAGTTCAAACTCAAGTCCAGCATTGCATTTTCGTTAACCATCTCTGTGGAGGGCGCACTATTCATTCGTTTTTCCAGCTTACTGATAGTTTCCTTTATTTTATCTACCTCCGTGTTCATTTGCTCCCTAAGTTTATCTATCTCTGTCTCAACGGTTCCCATTCTTTCTTCTAGAAAATTAGCCACACCACACAATTCTTTTTTAGGCCTTCTGTGTTTTCTAGGAACTTCTCTTCCAGGCTTCTTGCATTTTCTTCCAGGCTTCTTGAATTTTCTAGAAGCTTCTCTTCCAGATTTCTCGAATTTTGTTGCAGTTCTTCTTTCACGGATTTAGTAGTTTCTTCGAGTTTATTCATTACCAAACTTAAATCGCCTCCGGGAACTTCGAATAAAAATGTTTCGGGGTCCTCACCTTCTTGTATAAGTCCTTCTGCAAGTCTTTCCTGGAGTACTTGCTTTTTACCTGTTGTTTCCAGTTCCCTTTCCTCCAATTCCTGTTTCAATTCCGCTACCTTCAAATCCGCAAGGCGCACTTTTCTTGAACACATTTTGTCTTTGACGAGGTATCAGTCTGTTTTACAGCAAAAGTTTACCAATTTGTTAAAAATTCACTACGCGAATTCTTTTCCACGGGCCACCAGTCTATTGACTGTTTAACGCGAACAGTGTAGCAGTTTATATTCCACGCACAATTGTCCACTTCGCGAAAACCGGCTCACTGTCTATTTTTGGCGTACAAAAAGGTCTATCAATTTATTTTTCTGACTATCCACTCCACGATCACTTGTTTATTTTCAAAATCTCGCTTCCGACACCAATTGTAACGTAAATAAACTTAACTTGGTTTAACTAATTTATTTAACACTTAATCTACAACTAAATTTATATTACTACGCCACTGAATAGCTCGATCGTATGGGCTCGTTCAGACTGTCTGTGCCATCTTGAGGGCTACCTATTTATCTCCGTCACAGGATTCCCGATCTTTCGAATTCCGGCAGTTGGCGACGGCATGTTCCAATTGTTTCCAATATTGACCGTTGTTTTCCGCGGAAGAGCGACTGGATGGTTCTCGAATATCTCCGGGGATGATCTCATCGCTGTCGATGGCAACGTGTGAGGCGACAGGTCCGGCCTAGGTTCGTTACAGTATTTTCTAAGAAATCCAGATGCCGACAAAATTACGTCTCGTCTTGTTGATTATTTTCATTAACTGTAGGTCTACCTTTGTTTGGTGCACCCCTCACGTGTCCTAATTCTATGTATTTTCGCTCTATTCTGCTTACAGTAGATTGTGAAATAGGTTCACTATCTGGGTGCATTTCATGGAATAATCTGCATACCTCTTGTTGAGTCCGCATCATATCGCCAACACCAATCATAATTAAAATTTCAATCCTTTCCCCTTCAGATGAAGGCATTTTCAAAAAACAGTTTTAATATGATACATTTTGAAGCGTCAACAATACAGAATTAATCAAATGGCAAAAAATATTCTCAAACAATGAAAATATACAGTATAGTCGAGAGGCAAAGATCACTAATATAAAAACTTTTTAACAAAAAAATAAACCGACGAAAAACGGAACTGAAAAGCTAAAAATAAAATAGCCCTCCCTATTAGTCCTGATAACTAAGCTCCTAAACTAATGTAAGTAACTAATTTTGAGTCGGCGCCAAACAAACAAGCTAGGTAAAGCGTAAAATGATGGCATAGAGATGCACGGTGACATTCTGATCATTTTTTTGGAGTAATTTAATGATCTTCGTTGATTATTCGTTTGGCGCTGACTCGAAATTAGTTACTTACATTAGTTTAGGAACTTAGTTATCAAGACTAAGGAAGTTTATTTTATTTTGTGATTTTCAGTTCCGTTTTTCGTCGGTTTAATTTTTTGTTAAAAAGTTTTTATTTTTCAATTTTTTGTGGCTGCAATATACTAATTACTACCTACTTAACTTTTGATTAATTCCAAAATAATTACTTACCCACCTTACTTCAACTAATAACAGCTAAATAATACGATTATCTACTTCAACTATTTATTGTTATATAATATAAATTATTTTTGAAAGCTCTCATTAGTTAATTTCATCACTTTGTATATAATTCCATCCTTCCATAGAATGTTATTATTGTGACGGATATAGGAGAACAAAAATAATGACAATAGCGATCTGTCAATGTCAACTACATATGTGTGCCAATGTTCACAAGTGAAAAATCAATCATCCCCTATTTTTCTACCCATAGGGGTGGATTAATTCACTCCGAACCCAAATATGATCAACTATGAGGTATACCCTAGGTAATAAAAAAAATCATGCAAATCGGAAAACCCAGTACAAAGTTATGCCTGATAGAATCGGTTAACGGATCAAATCTCAGAGGGCGAACGATAAATATTTTCCATTTTGCTACCCTTAGGAGTGGACTTTTTTTCGAATTCAAATGGGACCAACTTCGAAGTATGCCCTATCCAATGAAAAAAGAATCATCGGAATCGGACTGCTCTGTAAAAAGTTATGCGTGGTCATACATAAAAAAAAATATACGCGTCGACTAGAGAACCTCCTCCTTTTTGGTTTCGTCGGTTGAAAAATGGATAAATACAATGTTAAAAATATACCTCAGAGGGCAGTGTCCAGTGAGAGTCCCGTTACCAATTTCAAGTATTTCTTGTCCAACTCGAGAAGCTGTTCAACTTTCTTTGGCGATAGGTTCATTTCATGTTTCCCAGCCTCGAAACTCTTATCTCTTATGGACTTTAGAGATTCCACAAAAGGTTTCTGAGTCAGGAAATTGTGTGTTTGTTATTCTTTGGCGAGGCAATCTGTTCCTTTGTTATCTCTGAACCCCCTATGATCTGGCACCCACATCAAATGTGACCTTATAACTTTCATATCTTCGTATAATAGATGGGTGGAAAAAAATTAAATATTAAATTATAAGGATATGTAAAATATGTCTCATATATCTTCGTATAATAGATGGGTGGAAGAGTAAACATTTTTTACATAGGTATATAACATTTATATTCACAATCCTCTGTACCTTTGATGCATCATTTATTAAAACGTTTTATTATGATATACCCTATTTTCCATTACAAGCAATGCCACTGGAATTGTTCCGCTACTGCGAGGAGGACATAAACAACAATGGCGGCCACCATGCATGGGACATTTCGCGCAGCTTGAAACGCATTCTAGTCAGTATATTATAATTACAATTCTATGGACAAACCACGTAATAATTTCAGAATAATTCTACTGTTAATTGTCATCGAAAAATTAATTATAGAAATTATACTATGGATTTGAATTATGAACCCAACGTCGATAATGGAATGTTTTGTTATTCGAGTTGACGCTGAAATTCCTCGAAATATTCTTTCACAAGGTAAAATATAAGCTGCTTTTCACAAACTGATACTTATTTCCATCCATCAGTTGCAGACATTTTTTCACAAACTGATATATTTCCGTCTATCAGTTTCCATTTCCTATCACCATTTGAGGAAGTACGAAGATTATCATCAAACTGGAGTATTTGTTAGGTATACCTACTCGTTCTCCTTTGTGCTAATAAATGAACAAATTATTGAAGGTTTGTTGTAAATGTAATTTGTTTTTATTTTGGTTGATTTGATGATAAGACTGAAGAATATTTTTAATTTTGTTTTGTCTGTAGTTTTATTATTGTTTTGTCTGTAGTTGTACCTTGTCCTAGATACAATAAAATGTGTTTTTATAGTTATTATTCTTGTTTTATAAGATCTTTAATTTTGTTCTTGATATCATTAAATAAAGATTTACTTTGAAACTTTATTTTAACGACGAACGAACTAACAGATTCTACGAATCGATTACTGTATATATTTTATTAGTGATCGATTTGCCATTCCTGTATTTCATATGATACAACCATTCATATGGAATACAAGAATGGCAAATCGATCACTTATAAAATATATATCATATCAATCATATAAAAGTAACACATTTGGAAAACCCGCCTTATTTCAATCGGTCTTACCAACTGTATTTAGTTCGGCCAGTTGCGAGATATGTCGCCACTGTCTAAACGTGGTGCCAACTTTTACTGCAGGTTTGACAACTCTCTTTATTTTTAGTTTCTCTATGGTTTCAGTTCTCGCCTATTCTCCCTTCACCTCGGCGGCCGTCGTAACCATGCATTTTCCTTATTACCCACACCCAACGCCCTCTGGTGTTCAACGTCTCAACGCAGACTCCCCCGGTGGCGCCTCTGATGTTCAATGTCAACTGCTCTCTCGTCTCGAACGCGGTCTCCCCCACCCCAGCGTCCTCTAGTGTTCTTGTCGGGAACGTGGCCCGGTACCTCGCTCTCTCTAACACATCCCCGTATCTCTCTCTTATTCATGGCTTTCCCCATAGTTATAATGATAGCGGCGTAGGTACACTATTTCAGGGTTATCGAAGTTCCCTTCCGAAGATAATGCTAGCCGGAGTAAGTTTGGTTGAATCGTGGACGGCTGCTCTGTATGCCAACAGGAATAGTGGAAGGTGTCTGTCCCAGTCCTTTTGATGTCTCTTCAGTACCTTGGAAAGGTGCTCTTCCATAGTTGGATTGACTCTTTCAACCATGCCATCTGACTGGGGGTGAAGCGCCTTGGTTCTGGTCTTGTTGATACCCATCAGCTCATAAACATTCGACTCAAAATTCATTCCTTGGTTGAAATGTAGCTCCATCCGTATTCCGAATCTTGAGAACATGTTGTCCACCAGTGACCTTCCTATTGCTTCCTGGTCTGAAATGGCATGGGCTTCCACCGATTTGCTGAAATAGTACATGGCAACAAGGATGTATTTGCAAATAAGGATGACCCTAGTCAAAATGAATAGTCAATTCATAATAACATAACTATGTCACATCCACCAGGCTCGGCCCGACCAATCAATCAAACCACACACCCGGTCTTCCCAAATCCAGCGAATTACGTAGATAGGCGAAAATATAAACATTAACCTTAAAGCTAGGAATTACATGGGAGAAAACCAGAAAAAACACATACAAACACAATTTTCTTAAAATGAACTGGGATACAAATCAGTCCCCTATACTCGGATAGCCACCTATAAGTTATGATACTGATTGCAAGTTGATATAAACAAAACTAACCATAACGGTCTGTGAGTTATACTTATTGCAGAGAAGAAAAATAATTGATATCTATCCCAAACGGAGTCTTAAACCCAAGAAAAACCAAATAATCATTCTGTCAGTCAGACTCTGAACAGGAAATATCAAAACTGGCAAAAAGGGCAAGCTGGGGCTTAGTTACTGATAAGCCGTTCTCTATCAATAGCTTTTCATGGTCATGATCCATTATGGTTGCGTAACAAATTTAAAGTTTCTAATCCAAGTACAAGTTGAAAAAATTCTTATGCAAGGCCTATATAAATAGTCCTGTAAAGCGTGTTCCAAATTCAAATATATTAATTCACTATTAGTACGTATACATCTCATAAAATAATATACACAATACATTTCATTATCAAAATACAGTACTTCTATCGAACTCCAGCAATTTCAAGGATAAAATGGGGATTTGGAGGGAGAGTGATGGTATTTTGCACCTTCGGGTGCCTACCTATCCCTAAACGCCTCGTATGCCCCTGAGGAGGGCAGTAGGAGGTTAGCGATTCTGCTTATGTGATATTATTAAATTTGCAACATTCCAATATAATTGAGAGGTATAAGTACATTTTTTTCATAATACAATTAATTTCATTTTCTATTACCCAGTATTGAATTTGTGAATTATTTTTGCATAAATAAAATAATTGAAAATGGATGACAGAAAAGAGACAACCCTCTTTGTTTGATATATTTCAGGAAATATAAAGGTACATGGTGTTCAAAATGTAACCAAACTGTGATGAATTTGAAACAGCATGTTCAAAATGAGCATAGGGATGAATTCAAATGTCCATTTTGTGGAAAAGAATCAAATAGTACTGGTCACTTTATGGAGCATTTAGCATGTCATACTGGTGAGTTGTTAGAGATGAATCAGGTGAGGAGTAATGTATTAAGATAAAGACTGCCAGAAATAATAGAAATATCCAAGCAATAAGTTCCTCACACTGGGTGCGATGCATATCAAGTACTCTTTGCTTTATTTAACTTTTAAAATATTGTGTTGATAAGTGAGAATCTATACTGTCAAATAGAGTCTCACAGAAATGTTGGAATTATATCTTTCTGTATTTGCACACATTGCATTTTGATATACATATCGAAATAAGGGAATAGGGGAATTTTACTGTCAAAAGCCGGGACAATTTTGACATTTTCTCAAACTGCCGTTAATTGTACTCGTATCTAGTATTATGGTCATACATTCTCGATTTTTGTTAATAAATATAGATTGTGAAGTAAAAATAATTTAATGTTTAAGAAATAAAAATTTTTTTTTATTTTGTGAATTAAAAAAATATAAATTGTGTGAAGCTGTTGAAATTCTGACAAGTGAGTAATTTCAATTTCAACAGCTCCACAATTTATTTTTTTGTATCACACAATCTTCATCTAATATAATATGTCCTATAACCTTCCCCTGAAGATGGTCGTTTGACCGAAAACGTTTGGGAATTGCAAATAAAAATATTTTTTGTGCACTATAGCCTAAAGGCAGATTCGCCTACGACAATAAATATATTTTAACTTCACAATCTATATTTATTAACAAAAAAAAAATAGTTATTTTTAAAACTATTTAGGGCGTGTGAAAAGAGAAGGTGGTTGAACCGGATGACGCAGGATGTTGGGCATTCTTCATCCATTTCTTAATATTCATAAAGATGTTGCCGACCAGATGAAATTCACCACTACTGAACGCAATCTTGACTTGAACTATTGCAATAAAAGCGCCAAAATGAAAATTTGTAATACGTGATAGTGAGCTGCTTCACAAACAAAATCTTGATACTCAGCTCACTACTATTATTATTATACTATACCACTCCAGGGACCGATCTACTACTTCTACGCGAGAAGCCAGAAGGGCAGACTTTACTTGACCTTGACTGGTTGTTTGCCTGGATGTCGACTGCCTTAACTATATAATAAAATAATAACAAGCCAACCAACCTCATTCAATCAGTTCATTAATCTCCAAATGCTGTCTACAGTTATGTACCAGGGTCTCAGCTCAACAGGTAAACTAAAGGTCAGAATATATCAAGTAAAAGCGGGGAATTGTTGAAGCAAACCAAAGCTCGGATCTACAAGCAAGATTATCAAACGGAGCACACTTGGTACAGATTCTTCGTATGTTGAAGATCTGCTGGCAGGGTAACCTTCGATCAAGCTTATTGATTTCTTACGCTTCCTACTACCGGAAAGTTCTGTGTCTCTACTTTGGTTCTGGGGCTAGATCTAAATTTACAGGGAGCTTTCAAACTTGTTATTAAATCGGCAGGCCGTGATCGAACTCAGCGATCAATCGGAATACAACTTTACTTTATGCAGAGCTTTCACACTTGTTAATAAATCGGAAGGCCGTGATATAACTCAGTGATTCTTCGGGACTTTACTTTATGGGAAGCTTTCAAACTTGTTATTCTATCGGAAGGCCGGGATACAAGTTTACTGAATGGAGAGCTTTCCGAAGCAAATACACAGAGCTCAAATCTTTTGCCGTTTGTTGATACCACGTCCCTGATCAGTCAGTTACCTATTCAAACCTTTATCGAGTGCATCTGCCACTGGTCTGACTCTCCTGCTGTTCACCTTCGCGCTCGCTGCTCAGTGGCGGTCGTCTTTCTCGGCTGCTCTTTGGTCGGTCAAGTTCGGTGCCTCTCGTTAGCTAGCTGATGGCTGGTGTCCCATGGTGATCAATCTGCTCACTGGGCTGCTACTGAATTTTCGGTGCTTTGTCGAAGCCTCGGTTTCTTGCCGTTGTGTTTATCTCCCCACCCTTCTTTGGGTAGGAGGTCGGCGCGCGCTACGCATACTGTGCTATCGTCGATCGCGATAGACATTGCCGCGAGAAATCCTAATATTGGACGTTGCGTAAAACAATATACGTTGGCAGATATTTCACATGATAGAAATAGTAACTTCGTTACAAGTCTGCACAATTCTCCGTCAGATGCATTTATATATATATATATATATATATATAAATATATTTATATATATACTAGCGGACCCAACAGACGTTGTCCTGTCCAAATTTCTATGTTCCCTAAAATGTTTTTCCCCGAAAATTTTCCCGTTATTTCATTTTCCTGTTACCCCTTTTTGTCTTTACCCCGTTATCCCGTTTTCCCGTTATCCCCTTATCATGTCATCCCGTTTTTTCGTTATCCCGTTATTCCCGTTTTCCTGTTATCCCATTTTTTCTTTATCCCGTTATCCCGTTTTCCCCTTGTCCCCTTATCCTGTCATCCCTTTGCCGTGTTTTGTTATCCGTTTTTCCCGTTATCCCGTTTTCCTAAAGAAAAATTAAAAATAGGGGTTGATCGTAGAAGGGTGAATTAAGAGTAATATGATTTTATTTGTCATGACAAAATAAAAATAAAAATAAAAATCTTGCCAAAAAATAGGGGTTGATCGTAGAAGGGTGAAAATTTAGGGTTGTATGTATTTTTAAATGCTGTATCATAGGAAAATAAAAACAAAAAATGTTGTCGATAAAATAAAAATAAAAATTAGGGGGTGGACCACCCTTAACATTTAGGGGGATGATTTGTAAATCTAAACCATCCAGGGCGCCACCCAAACGCATACACAAAAATCCATTCAAATTGGTCCAGCCGTTTAGGAGGAGTGCAGTGACAACACACGTACAGTAGAATTATATATATAAAGATATATACTAGGAAATGAATGAATTATCATTTAATTCGGGTTGTTAGACATTAGCCATTGTATGCTCCACCTACCCTGTATTATGTGGGGCAAATCTCCGTAACCGGTCTACATGTAATCAGCCCGAATTCATTGATATTTCTACATTTTGCAGCAAGCACTTCCAAAGTAACATTGTAGGACTTTGCACAATTATCCAATGTTCGTCGAGGTATTAGACATGAAAGTAATTGTTTTCTGATGGATATTCGTCTCACTATACACCTTTCGTATAGGTTAATAGTAGTGAACACTATTGCGAATCAAGGTACTTTTCTTTATTATCAATTATAAATACTGCCACATTCTGCTTTTATTTGTAGACATTTTGTGGGATCGTATGTATAACTTCTAGCTATTTAGTTAATTTTTTTATTTCAGTTGTACGAGAATTTGTGTGTGTTGTATGCAACAAATGCTTCATCTCTAGCAGACATCTGAAAGCACATACCAAAGTTCATGACAATTCTAAAGCGCTATCTTGTCATTTGTGTTCAGCAAGTTTCCTAAATGAAAATATTTTGAGTGAGCACATGAAATCTCATAAGAAGCAGAAATGTAAAATCTGTGACGATATTTTTGATCAAAATAATTATGAATCCCATAAGTGCTTCGTCAGGAATAACATACAAGATACCAACAACGATAATCCTAATGAAACTGTTAGAACGACTAGGTATTAATTTCAATTATGAAGGAAATTCTGAACATTCAGTTCCATATCGTTTTCAGTATTAGTGGAACCTCAGATACTTGTTCGAAGTATACGAAAGAAGTGCCAAATCTTGAAGAGCACGTGCTAAATATTCACAGAAAAGTTAATGGAATTAAAGCATTGTGCACATATTGTGGAAAACAATTCAGGTAACTACTAACGAAAAATAATTTGTATAGAAAAGATATTATAATTGAATTGACTTTTAATGGCACGTGTACTTTAATCATAAAGGGCAAATTTGTTCCAAAATTTGTTCTTCAACTGCCACGATAAATCATTCAAGTTTTGTTCGTACCTGTCAGTTATGGAGCCACATTTCACCAATAATAACTTGTATTCCCACTTTACCTTTCTTCATAGGGGACAATCAAAATTATCAGTTCACTTAAGGGTTCATACAGGAGAGGCTCCATATAAGTGCACATATTGTGATGCAAGAATGGCGACAAGAACGCATATTGTTATCCACGAGAGAATCCACACTGGTGCTAAGCCACATGTCTGCAAGTTTTGTGGAAAGGTAAGAAAGTATGACAATCAAATAAGTTGAGATATGTATAAGGATCAAGACAATGAAAGTAATGTACTTGAGCCAAAGTTGCATTTTTAAGAACAATAGGTAGCTTGTCAGTATCATTGATTTTCGTGTATTTCTATATACCGGCGAATCTACCTCGACAGAATGAAAGTTGATTACAAAGTAGGTTGTTACGACTGAAATGTCAAAAGTAGATAAAGATGAGGGTAGCCGATTATTAAAAAATCTGGGGAACAATACTATTCAAATTGGGTGCAATATATTTGAAAATTGTATTTAAATAAAAATTACATTTTCAAGCGTAGAATTGCGCTAATTCACTCAAATTATAATTTTCAAATTGCCAGATTGGCCTTATTGAAACTTCCATTGAGACAATAATTCACCCCCATATGCTAAATGACGTGATGTAACAGAATAATTAAATATTGATTATTAAGTTGTCCAAATTTAATACCTTTTTTTGCTGGTCAAGAGCTCTTTTCGTTTCTGAAATATAGAGTGATTTTTTCCCTCTGTCCATGTAGGACTGAATTGAAGTGTTTTATAATTTCAGCAATACTAAACAATAATTTTTACTCAAAAGTCTTCATATGAGGCCATATCAGGTCTGCAATGAGTCATCATCTCAACTGATTGATTTATTATTCTTTGAGCATTGATGAATTGACAATTTTTCTCATACCCTTTTGGGCACTGGGCTTTCTGAAAATTGATGCGAGATTATCAAATTATTCCGTTAGATGTTAATTTCTTTGCAAAGATTGAATTACAAAGAAATGGACAGTCGAAAGATCTTATGGAATGGTATTACTTATATCAAAGGTAACATTTCAATTCTGTTAATTTTCTGGTTGACAGATAATCAATAATTTACAAATTGTAAAAAAAATCGGTAGCATATTGCTTTAAATGATCAGCCCTCTGTTCGAGTTGAAAAAAATAATTAACGTTGAAGCGAGTTCATTGTTACCTTTGGCATATTATAGCTTGAAATTTCTTACCTTTATTTTGTAGCCAGGAAAATGCAGCTATTTCAAAACGTTGTCATAGCAACGAAAAAAAAAATCTGGACATTTTTACTTGGCAAGTTACCTTAGATAAAATTACGCTGGTAAATTCCAACAGTTGAGACTGGTTGACATCGTGACATTAATGATATAATCTCACAAATATGTTTTGAAAAAATCGTCGTTTTGTTGAGTCGACAGATCACTATTGAATTCGTCTATCAAACAATTTACCTCAAATCACATAATGACGAATGAGCATGGCCTTTTTTCCAATTTTGATTTCAGGTTTGTTCCTCAATATTATTTATAATTTTCGGAGTGAAATTTTCTTACCGAATATAACACTGTTTATTGGAGATATCCTAAGAGATGGTTGGTTTGAGGTAACGGCTCTCTGCCAAGGTTGTTCTGGAAACTTTTTTCTATGATCTTTTTCGGTATATACTAAGATATGGCAATATAGAAAATGTGAGCTTGAGTTTGTAATGACATGTTTATGAATGATACTTGAATTAAATTTCGACAGTAATCTAGAATGTAATATCAGAATCTTTATATATTGGGGGTAGGAACCAATATGTTCGATTACAATGTTCAAATGGAAAAATAGAATAAAGTTATTAGCAATATGTTTTTGGCGTTTCATAGGAATTGGAAATACAGAAACTTTTTTATACTATCATTTGTTAGTGTAAAAAATCGCGAATTTTGATGGGTTAATAGAAAATAAGGCAACATCTAGATTCTCTTTACTCAATATACCTAATATATCTATGTAATAGAAATATCTCTTATCTGTGTGTCTTTTCCTCTACAAGCAAAACTTGTCGCTTTATGGATTTCGGATTTGCCTCGGGCACCACCTTCTGTTATAGTGGGAAGGCCATTTATTCCGGGCAGCCTCAGTGAAGACAAAACACTCCAGGGGTCAGACTTCACTTACTCTTGACTGGTCTCAAAACCTTGGTGTTGGCTGTGAAATAGATAGTTCTAGTCAGAACAATAAACTAATTAAACGAAATAACCAAATCCAAATAATTTCATTCTATGCTAATAAACCAACAAAAATATACAGGACGGCTGATGGCAACCTCAAATAGTACACAGGGAAAACAATGCATCCTACAAGCGGGGAGAGGGTGCTAAGCTTCAGCATTACTATATTATCAAAAACAACCAAAAGCGTATGTCAGGGAACAATTAAGTAGTAGTATAAAAGCTCAATACGGGGTGCAAAATGGCAGTTATTTCAGTTACAACAGTTAGACAGAAAAAGCGGTTATCAAATGCAAACTTACGGGCGGCCAAAGCTATAGGGCAGGTGGGTAGTGCGTAATGTTCCGTGTGAACCATAGCTTAGTTCATTTTCGATATTATAGAAAAGCTTCGTTTATGGCGGTTTTATTCCCTACCCATAACCCTATCCTATGCGAATGTATGGGGTGAGACCTTGCAACGTCTGCAACTCCAGGATTAGCTTGCGTTTGACAACTTGCTCTCGATACTCGGATTACGGTCGTTCCTATTCTATCTCTATCCTGCGCGACTTTGTGGAGTGAGACCTTGCAACATATTCGACCCCAGTAACAGCTTGTGATTTATAACTTGAATTTCTCTCTTGGCTAACTAGATACTCAAATCACGCGCTTCCCATTCCTAGTTCTATCCTGCGCTGTTATGTGGAGAGAGATCTTGTAACATCTTCAACTCCAGTAACTCTAACTTGCATTTCTCTCTCGGCTATTTAGACACTATGACAATAAATATCTTTTGACTTCACAATATATATTTATTAACAAAAAAAAATGTTGTATACGTTATTTTTGAAATTATTTGGCATGTGAAATGAGAGGCTTGTGTTTGACAACTTGCTCTCGATACTCGGATTACGGTCGTTCCTATTCTATCTCTATCCTGCGCGACTTTGTGGAGTGAGACCTTGCAACATCTTCGACCCCAGTAACAGCTTGTGATTTATAACTTGAATTTCTCTCTTGGCTAACTAGATACTCAAATCACGTTCTTCCTATTCCTAGTCCTATCCTGCGCGGTTATGTGGAGAGAGACCTTGTAACATCTTCGACTCCAGTAACAGCTTGTGCTTTCTAACTTCAATCTTTCTTTCGGTCATCTAAATACTCAAATCACGGACTTCCTATTCCTAGTTCTATCCTGCGCGGCTATGTGGAGTGAGATCTTGCAACATTTTTGACCCCAGTAACAGCTTGTGCTTTACAACTTGCATCTTTCTTTCGGCTTTCTAGATACTCAATAGAACTTACGCACACGGCCCATCTTCGAACTGCGAGTCCCTATCAACTTGTATGCTTACCGATTCTGGATTTATGCGCTCAGAACAGATAAGGTTACCACAATTTTAGTTAGGAAATCTGCTCAGCTCGCGTGCTGGTTGTAAGCCCGGTCGGAACTCGTGATACTAAATAAATTTCGTAGTATATTTATAACTTTGAATATTTTCTTTGCTGGACTCTAGCTCGGCGATAGGCAGCCTGTTCAATGGTCGAGGAGCCTGGAGCACAACTGAACTTTCCCAATCGCCTGGTGGTGAATTTCCCGTTTGGGTATCCCCTCCTACGAGTCTGCGCCGTTTCGCTTTCGGACTGATCAGTTTGGTACTGGCTGAATGCGTCCGCGGCGATCGGAGATGGAGGTAGCGTACGCATTATTTGTTCGGTGGGGCATTTCAGTTACGTTACGCGTTACTAGAGCCCGGTTAGTTTGACTTCGCGGGTTTAACTCTAACGGTGTTTCTACGACTCTTACGGAGATACCAGTTTTTGTTTTTTACTTCAAGCTTTTGGTTGTTTACAAATCATAGGGGAAACTAGTAACTTCGATACACGTGTTTCATAGTTTGGCGTATCCCGATAGTTGGCTCTGAGATAATGTTTTCTATTACCAAACCTGGATATTGAAGAATCGTGGTTGAATGACAAATAACAAATTTGGGCTTCTTTTAAGCTTTTTTCAATACTTCAATCATTTCAGGGTTTTTCACAGTCAGGTGTTCTCAATACTCACATGAAAATACATACAGGACGGACTGAACATTGCAGGTTATGTCCAAAAAAATTTTGCCGACGATCAGAACTTCGGCAGCATATGCGAAAACATACAGGTAGAATAGTTATTTATTGTATGAGTGGCTTATTAGTCATATAAAACACGAAAAAAAAGCAACACCACATCGCAATTCGAGTGTTTGCTTTTCTTGAGTGTTTTATATGCTAATTAGACATAAAATGCAATACAACATTTCATCCACAGCTGGTATAATATAAACACGAAGACTTTTTCTAAATAAAGATATGTTCGAGAAGGTTATGAAATGGTTTCTACGGCAAATGTTTATTATGTGAGTTTGGATTTGACTCCTAAGACACTAGTGTCTTATGATTAGAAGACACTAGTGTTTTATTGACCTCATAAGAAGATTGTAAACAGAAACATTATGACTTTATAATATATCAGCTGTGAATAATAGTTATTTATCGCATGAGTGACTTATTAGTGGTTAACATTGTTTACTTATCCAACTAACTTGTATGATTTTTTTCTTACAGGGGAGAAACCATATTCATGTTCCTATTGCGAGAAAGCATTCAAACAAAAAAGCCATCTTGTAGAGCACATGTGGACACATAGTGAAGAAAAACCTTTCAAATGTGAACATTGTGATAAAGGATTCAAACAGGCTAGTTCTCTGAAGTCGCATCTTAATATTCACCTAGGTGATTTCATGCCCAATTTGATTATAGGTTATTTTGTAGATTTGTTTTTTTGATGAAATGAGTAAAATAATGTGTTACACGCTCCCGGTAACCACGAAGTATGGTGCGTCCCCGAAATATTTTCTGGTTTGGAAGATAGAGATTTGAAATTTGCTGCGATCAAGTAGCACATACTAGAATAATAATTTACAAATATACTTGAAGATAACATCTATTTATAATATTATGCACCCAATTCAATCCATTATTGTCAAGCCGCTTTCCAAGAAGTTAATATTTTTTGAGAAAGCATGTAAAAAATTTAGTATTCACATAATTGATATTTTATTATCGGAACGGCAACGTTGCAGTCGATATTCGACAGAACAATGATACCGTTTGAGGTAAGGTTTTGATTATTTTGGACGATGGTGCGTGTTCGTTTTTCGAAAAAATTATAGACAAATAATTTCGTTGATTTGTCTTACACGATTCATTTGTGTTCATTGTTGTATGGTATACTTACACAATGTTGATGTGATGTGACAAAGACAATTTAGGAGTTGTGATCAAAACATAACATCGTACAAGTAAGCTACTTGTGTTGTATCATCACAATTGTGCACCATTCTTCTCGAGTTTTGTTTAAAGTACAAAAAATATACAGAGTGGGCCATTGAAAACGAAACAGCAGCTGTGTGGGTGGCTAGAATCGGAGTATCAAAAATGCTCGGACACGTCAACACGTTTCGAAGAGTACATCATTCGCGATGGAAGGCAACTGCAATAACGTTCATCACTTGGTGCTGTGACCGCCACCCCTAAAAATTTAAATGGCAACATATGGCATGTGAAAAGTAGTTTTCCCCCGTACATCAAGCAACAAAAATGTCAAATTCTGTCGATTTAAGTTAAAGATGGAAAATCACTCTCCGTTTATTCAATCAATAGAAACCAGAGCCGACAATGCAACTTGTTGAATAATTATCATGAATTAAATGTTCAAACTGTACACCACCGGTTTCCATACAATAATACAAATTCTGTTCAAAATGAGACTTCACATTTTGTAGCATTTATGGCGTTATCCACCGGCATTCGTCAACAATTCTATGTCGTGAATCTTCCAGATATGCAGGTGTCGTTGTAAATATTTTATTTTTTGAGTGATCTTATAGGAGAAAGTCGAGTGATGTTAAATCGGGAGATCGGGCTGGCCAGTCTATATGACCTTTCCAATCCAATGTCCATAAAATATCCTATCCAAAAACGCCCGTTCTTGTTGGAATATCAAGTGAACTACCTGGTAACTATCGTAATTTTCAATGATGTCGACTCGTTGTGGATAGACACACTCATCTAGTAATTCTAAATGAGATGGTCCTGTCAGACGGTCTCCAAAAATACTGGTCCAGACATTCAGTTTTCGGGGAGTTTGAGTGTGGCCTTCGTGGAAGACATGTGGATTAGCTTCTGACCAATAACGATAATTATGACGATTCCCCTTTGAATTCAAAAAGAATGTACACTCATATGAAAATTAGATGTTATGAAGGAAATCCCTATCAGCATCTATTTGCGCAGTCATAATTTCACAAAACTCCTGTCGCCGATCAAAATCATCTTCATTCAATTGGTGTACCAAATGTATTTTGTAGGGATGAAATTTATAATGTTTCAGGATTCAGCGGATACTAGTTCTACTGATATTGGTAACACAAGCCAATTTTATCGTATTTAATGTTGGGTCTACATGAACTTGTTCTAAAAGTGCAACTTCAACAGGTTCATTTCTCAAGTTTACGTTCTTGGTCCCGTTTCTTATTGGCCACTGATCCCGTTTGACAAAACTTTCGCACCAATTCTAAAACTTATTTTCTAGCAACATGTACTGGATGCGTTTCATTGAACACATTCACCGTACGGTTAACACATTCGTCATTCTTAAAAATAATAATAATTATATCAACCCTTTCAGCAGTTCTTGTCAAGTATTTCACTGTATGCCGTTCAACCGACAATAAATTCGACACTGATAGACGTCAACACCTGCGTTATCAACAAATTAACAAACATAATTCATACCTATATGTTTTTGTTGCATTTAGCTCCAATGCGACAAACGACTTTTTGTCGCTTCCTTAAAACCCCCAAATTGTTTCAATCGAGTAAAGGAGGATGGAATAAATCGGTGAAGTGATATGGGAAGTAATTTGAAACAATACCTAGCAACAGAATTGGAATCTCTGCACCCCACCGAATTGTTGCCGAGGTCCCATTTCGCACAACACTTGTATCAGTGTATGGAAACCGGTGGTAAACAGTTTGAACATTAAATTCATTGACAATTATAATTATTCAACAGTTGCATTGTCAGCTCTGGTATCTTTTCATTGAATAAACGAAGAGCGATTTTCCAACTTTAACTTTGCATATCTCCAAAAAGAATCGTCAGAATTAGTTTTTTTTGTCGATTGAAGTTCGAGGAAATCTACCTTTCACATGAGGTATCACTTTGCCATTTAAATTTTTAGGGGTGCTGGTCACAGCACCAAGGGATGATCGGTATTGCAGGTGCCTTCCATCGTGAACGATGTCCCCCTCGAAACTGGAGTTGACGTGTCCGAGGGTTTTTTGGTACTCCGATTCTCTCTACCCACACAGCCACTGTTTCATTTTCAATGGCCCACTCTGTATATGCTATAGAACATCAAGTCTAACGATTTTTTGCAAATGAAATACTGTTCAGATTTCAGAAGTAGAATGAATGTCCCACTGTAAGTTTATTTACGAATTTATTGCAAGCTCAATATTACAACAGACAATGCATGGCACTGACATTGACATTGTTAATTTCCTTGGCAGGGTTGGTTCAGTACTCAGCTAGTCTATGCTACTTGATTGAAGGAAAATTAGGGTATTATTAATGCTTCCATAAACTTATTATTCACCACTTTCAGATTCACTGGAAGTGACTCCAACTTGTATTTTCAGAGTATACTTTGCATATTTTTTATTGTCGGAAATAGCTTTGTGTTCTTAAAATCACTGTTTTTTTAATTAGAAAATATATTTGATAATGTCGGGCATACAGTGGATTTTAATGTAAACAAGCTGACGAACGGCGTCAATAGTAATCACTGGGTCCTCAAAATTACATCGAATAAAAAAACTGGGATTCTTATGAAAATGTACCTCTGAATCCATTAATATTTAAAATTTCCTCAAAACGTTGAGTTAATCTCAGAAAATGTGTGATTTTTAAATATACTATTTGAAAAATAGTAGTTTGGAGTTATTTTTTGTTTTGATGCAGTTTTGTTTACTATTCAGTGTTACCCATAGAGAAACTAAAAATAAAGAGAGTTGTCAAACCTGCAGTAAAAGTTGGCACCACGTTTAGACAGTGGCGACATATCTCGCAACTGGCCGAACTAAATACAGTTGGTAGAACCGATTGAGATAAGGCGGGTTTTTCAAATGTGTTACTTTTATATGATTGATATGGTATATATTTTATAAGTGATCGATTTGCCATTCTTCTATTCCATATGAATGGTTGTATCATATGAAATACAGGAATGGTAAATCGATCACTAATAAAATATATACAGTAATCGATTCGTAGAATCTGTTAGTACGTTCGTGGTTAAAATAAAATTTCAAAGTAAATCTTTATTTCATGATATCAAGAACAAAATCAAAGATCTTATAAAACAAGAATAATAAGTTGAACACTATAAAAACACATTTTATTGTATCTAGGACAAGGCACAACTACAGACAAAACAATAATAAAACTCCGAAAAACAACAAAATTGAAAACATTCTTCAGTCTTATCATCAAATCAACCAAAATAAAAACAAATTACATTTACAACAAACCTTCAATAATTTTGTTCATTCATTAGCACAAAGGAGAACGAGTAGGTATACTTAACAACTCCAGTTTGATGATAATCTTCGTACTTCCTCAAATGGTGATGGAAAATGGAAACTGATGGACGGAAATAAGTATCAGTTTGTGAAAAAATTTCTGCAACTGATGGATGGAAATAAGTATCAGTTTGTGGAAAGCAGCTTATATTTTACCTTGTGAAAGAATATTTCAAGGAATTTCAGCGTCAACTCGAATAACAAAACATTCCATTTTCGACGTTGGGTTCACAATTCAAGTCCATTAGTATAATTTCTATAATTAATTTTTCGATGACAATTAACAGTAGAATTATTCTGAAATTATTACGTTGTTTGTCATTTCCTGACAAATGTCGAAATTGAAAAATTATCATGTCAGTCGTCTGTTGATTGCGGGCAGCGCCTCCATGCGCGACTGGCCGTACCAAAAACTTGGTGGTCAAGATCGCTAATGTTTCAAACAGTCTCTTTATTTTTAATTTGTCTATGGTGTTACCTCAAATCCTCCTTTGATAACTGCCGACTGAAATGATTTGAGTTCGCTTTATATGGCCAATCTTGTTTTATTGAACAATTAACTACCTCTTCACCATTTTTAAACCATCCTTATATCCGAAATTATAAAAAATTTTTAACCATAGAAAATATCATACTTTGTGATCAATCTCAAATAATATTTCTACTAATCGTATTTTGAGTCATGAGTATACCAATATTCAGTGTTTTTTTTTCAGAAAAGAAATCATTTAAATGCTCCCAGTGCTCCTATGAATGTCAGCAGAGTTCTTCTTTGAATGAACATATGCTCCAACATGAAAATGGTCCACCTCAACCTGCAAACTTTCATAGGTGTGAACTCTGCGATGAAAATTTTACTACCTTGGACATGTTTACATCTCACTGTTCCAGTCATCATCTCACCGATGATATGAAAATTGATTTTATTGAGATGGAAGATGGCGAAGAACGATCTGGATTATTGCAGCAGTTGTTATAACAATAAACATAGTTGATTAGTCGAATAGATTCGCAGATATACGCTTATTTCGATTCTTTTCAGTATTGGAAATCGATCTCCATGTATTTTTTCTGCTGATAGAGTAGACTTTTTTATAGTTTTCTGCTTGAAAGTGTAGCTTTTTTATTTTATTATGACCATATTAGGAAGTATGGTATTGTTGAAAAGAATCAAAATAGAGATTTTGATAGGAATCTATTATATAAAATACTAAATACATGAAAATAAAAACTGTTTGTCCATCGATTCCACGTCTAAACCTTTACGCCGCCCTTCATATTAATGAGTTTTGAAACATTATGCAGGGGTATCTATATATTTTTCGAAATTCAAAAAATTAGGAGCATTTTATGAGATTTCAATTTTGGTAATTTTTTATTGGTTCGATATCTCTGTGTATCTCCAACACAAAATAAGCATAAATCTCAAAACTCTTCAGATAAACCTCCAACAATAAAAAAAGCCACAAGTGTGTTAGAAGGAGGTTTACTGAAGAAAACATCAACATAGGGCTAATTCAAGAACCCGTACAATGAAGGCACTTCATTCTGTACTGCGAGCCGAACGCTCACCATCTCACATGGGGAAGTACCTCTCACAAACGCACGAGGTGAGCACCTTTTAGGATATTTATCTGCTACTAATATAGACATTGTCAATAAAGGTAACAAACCTACCTTTATAAATTAGAAAAGAGGTTCTTGACCTAACCCTTGCAGATGATTACTCGATGTTGGATAACTAACATAAGATTTGGCCTGGAGTCATCAGAAACACCCTTCGAGGTATACAGGATTTCCAAACTGACCAACTGGGATGCGTACAGAGAGCATCTCGAGAGGCAGCTGACGGACCAACAAGAATTCATCGACTCAACAGAGAAACTCTATATAGCCTCCAGACGGCTCCAAAATGCTTTAACGAAAGCATATGAAAGCAGCTGCCTAGAAAACAGGAGGCGGTCAACATAGACGTGCCTTGGTGGAATAAAGAGTTATCTAAACTTAGGAAGAAAGTCAGGAAACTCTTCAATAGAGCTAAAAGTCTGGGACATTGGAAAGCCAATATTCACATGCCCTACCGCAGCACTCTAGGTAATGCTGAACCTCTGTATATGTATATGCGCGTAATGTAGGAAGTGGCAATCAGTGCCTGCAAACTGCACCAGACCTGATTTCAGAATTTTGAAACCCCTCGGCATAGCCCTAACAATAATTCAAGCCGATATTCATGCTAGAGGGATATGCACCCGAGAATGCCTTGTAAAAGGCTCTAGGGGGGGGGGGGCAAAAATCTATATCTTATCAGACAGTAAAGCAGCGCTAAAAGCTCTGAAGTCATACACTTGTGAGTCTAGACTGACTTGAGAGACATTAACCTTAATACAGCTGGTTACAAAAAATCAACCCTGATGTGGGTGCAGGTCACAAAAGGGAATCAAAGGCAATGAGGAAGCAGACGGCCTTGCCAAAGAAGGGGCGAACACTCAATTTCCTGGCCCAGAACCCTTTTGTGGTCTATCCAAAGCCTACATTAAAACAAAGTTTCGATGCTGGGAAGCTGATCAACAGGAAATAAGGTTCCAGAACAAAGGCAAGCGAAAAGGTTTCTGAACCCATCGCCAAAGAAAGCCGAACTTCTCGAGTTGGACAAAAAAGACTTAAAACTGGTAAGGGACTACTCACCGGCCATTGTAACACCTCAAAAACATTGTGATCTCTGAGACTGCAGAACACCTGCCAAGCGCTATTCTACAAAAGGCTCAAGTTCTTTGAAGATGTGTCACTAACGCCCTCAGATAATCTTAGCTCTTAGGAAACTAATAAATACCCTTCGCAAGAAGTCTTGGAATCCCGGATCTTTATTAGATAAAGGGTAATGTACAAATGATCTTATATGTCGAGGTACTGAGAGGCTGCAGAGCCTAAACCCTCCTACAATCTACAAATTTCTGTGTATCAACGCAACAGCAGGAATGTTTTTGTATGAATGTTTTCACTTTTATCACTCGATTATTAGTTATTGACTTTTGAACGATCAAATGGGCTCTTAGTGAAGTTGAAATTTGGGAAAAAACTTTTTTCTTATAATAAATACAATGAACAACAAAAAAATCATTATACATTAACATGAAATTATACAAGGCGTCCAACTATATTAACAGAGTACAATATTCAACATGCTTACTTGCTGTTAATTATAGTCAATACCAGCTCTTGAATGATGTTTCTCAAGACTTGGAGGTTTGGTGAATACATCTGCTAACTTGTGATCACTCTGTATATAGGGCATAGTTATAGTCATGAATTCGTACAACGCACGAATTGTTTAGCATCTATATGTTTAGTTCTGTGATCAGTTCTTCTCTAACATCTTTCAAAATTTGTCTATGTTTTGAGTGTTCGCCTCTTCTATGAGCAAGAGGACACCAAATCATACCTTTAGTTTACCTTTATTATCATTATTGTTACTATTTTATATTATATTATAAACCTCAAAAAAAAACAGACCTATAGTAGATGATCTCGATCTTCGAAATCTGATGATTTGAAATCATGTTCTCTTCTTCTTTTTAGCACGTGGTGGGCTAGTTCTAGAGAACCCAGAGGACTCTACTTAGGCGCCCAATGTTTTGCGATTCAGCTGGGTATTCCGATTTCCCTGACGAAACTCAACAGTTTCTTGACATCCTCTGGGTTCAGAATAATGTTTCCAAAGTTGTTCTCCCTCTAGTGCACCCGTGCGGGGCACTCATTGAGGATATGCGATAATGTCTCGTAATCTTCTGGCACCATATGCACAGTTACAATCCAGATATCTTGTCTGTTGAGTGACATAATTTCTTTTTCAGTTTCTTAGAAGGATCCTTCATAAGGAGCTACGATTGTCTCATGCATTCTTAATTAACTGGAGACAGCTATGCTATTTTTAACCGACGAAACCAAAAAGGAGGAGGTTCTCTAGTCGATGCGTATATATTTTTTTTATGTTTGACGACGCAGTTCTGATACGTCCGATTCCGAGATTTTTTTTTCAGTGGATAGGGTGTATTTCGAAGTTGGTCTCATTTGAATATAAAAGATGAAATCCACCCCTAAGGGTAGCAAAATGAAGGATATTGATCACTCACCCTCTGAATTCTGGCCCGTTAACGGATTTTATCAGGCATAACTTTGCATAAATTTTAGCCCCAAAAAATTGAAAAATAAAAACTTTTTAACAAAAAATTAAACCGACGAAATACGGAAATGGAAAGTAAAAAATAAAATAAACCTTCTTAGTGTCAATAACTAAGCTCCTAAACTAATGTAAGTAACTAATTCTGAGTCGGCGCCAAACAAACAATCAACGAAGATCATTAAATTACTTTAAAAAAAATATCAGAATGTCACCGCGCAATTCGATGCCATCATTTTACGCCTTATCTAATTCATTTGCTTGTTTGTTTGGCGCCGACTCAAAATTAGTTACTTACATTAGTTTAGGAGCTTAGTTATTGAAACTAAGAAGCTTTATTTTATTTTTTACTATTCAGTTCCGTATTTCGTCGGTTTAATTTTTTGTTAAAAAGTTTTTTTAACCGACGAAATCAAAAAGGAGTAAGTTCTCTAGTCGACGCGAAGGTTTTTTTTTATGTATCATCACGCATAACTTCTCACTGAGCAGCTCAATAGGGTATACTTCGAAGTTGGTCCCATTTGAATTTGAAAAAAGTCACCCTTAAGAGTAGACAAATAGGGGATATTTATCGTTCATCCACTGAATATTTACCCGTTAACCGATACTACCACTCATAACTTTGTACTGGATTATCCGATTTAGATTTTTCTTTTTTTAATGGACAAGGTATACTTCAGAGTTGGTCATTTTTGGATTTGGAAAGGAATAATATAAAAAATAAGGGTAGAAAATAGGGGATTATTTATTCTGTTGGAACTTGACACCCATATAGGTAGTTCTGATGACACTACAACATAATGGATACCTGGAGTCAATTGAGTCGATAGTTATTAGTTGATTTTAGCCACAAAGAAGTTAAAAATAAAAACTTTTTAACAAAAATTTAGTCCGACGAAAAAATTCAATGAAAAGCAAAAAATAAAATACTTTTATCTATAAATGAATAGAAATTGATTCTGTATTTTTAATTATTCATACTATTTTGAACTGTTGATGTGCTTCATTATTTTTACACTTCCACTTCTGAGTATTTCACTGTATGTACAATTTATCTACTTCAATTCTGGTATTTTATTACGTATGTAACCAAATTATTCTAGCATTTTAACCTACTATTATCTATAAATGAATAGAAACTGATTCTGTATTTTTAATTATTCATACTATTTTGAACTGTTGATGTGCTTCATTATTTTTACACTTCCACTTCTGAGTATTTCACTGTATGTACAATTTATCTACTTCAATTCTGGTATTTTATTACGTATGTAACCAAATAATTCTAGCATTTTAACCTACTAAGTATTACATATTGATTCTAGTATTTTAGTTTAACCTATTCATTCTTGTATTTTAACCTATTTAATTATATTATTTTATTACATTTATAACCCATCTCATATTTTGTTACTATCATTATTTTGTAAACTTATTCATCCTCATAACTACTATGAGCTATATATAATCCATCCCACGCACTAGCCCGTCCTTCTGTGGGAATCCAATATTTGTTAGTCACAATGAGTTTTGTAGAATTGGTAAATTGTCGACGAATAAATATTATTATTATTACACAGGTCTTTGATACATTAGTTCATTGTCAATATTCGTTTGCTCAGTGAACCATACCTAGTTTGTTTTTCTGTTCGACTGAAACTATTGGCCTCTGTGAAAAGAGATTTTGAGTTGGTTTTCTGATAATTGTGATTTGTGATTTCAGCAGCAGCGCTTTGACGATAACCAATGTGAACTAAGCAGAATTTCTGCGAAAGATTTAACCATAATTTTCGGAACATTTCAAAAATCAAACACCGAAAGACAAGTGGCTTACAATCCAGAAATGTGGAGTTACTCCATAATATAATATCCAGTTACAACGATCAGTGAGAGTTTACTCAATTCTGGGATGAGTGGCGAACTATTAAGTAATGAATATCAAGTGTTTCGTCGGGACCGCGGAACTACATGTATCTTCTGAATCAAATGGAGGAGGTGTGCTGTAAGCAGTTAACTCCAAGAACCAGGCTGCGTGTCATCCGGAACTGCAGTCAGACGCGAATGACATATGGGTCTCCATCGATAATGGTTGTGAGAAAAAACTATTTTTTGTATGTGTGTATTTACTCCAAATGATAACTTATGTACCAAACAGTTTCTATTAAAATTAAGAATATAATCCAAAAAAGTTCCGTTATTATTATGGGCGATTTCAATATGCCAAACAAAAACTGGAGACCGGGAATCAACGATAAATATCTAAACACAGGTGATGTTCATCAAAAATCACTGGAATTAGTTCACTTTGTTTTCGTAATTGTAATTACAGCAACAAAATATCAGACTTAATACTATCGAAACCTTTTTAGTCTTAATGATAATTGAGCTCCTAAACTAATGTGAGTAACTCATTTTGAGTCTGCGCCAAACAAACAATTAACGAAGATCATTATATTACTTTGAAGAAGTAATCAAAACACCGCCGTGCATCCCGCTGCCATCATTTTACGCTTTACCTAATTCAATTGCTAGTTTGTTTGTCGCTGACTCAAAATTAGTTACATTGCTTTAGGAGCTCAATTATCATTAAGACTAAGAAGGTAAGTATTACAGGGGCAAAGAGGTCAACGCCCGCAGATACAAGCATTCGAAACGTCGTGGAAACCTTTTAAATACATTAAGACGATGGACGTCCGAAACGATAGTAATCAAGTTACCACATCGTCTACAACCTTTAAACATATGCTTTCTTGATGTGGTGGCCAGAGACACAACAAATAAGCGCTATAACAAAACTAATCAGGGTACAAAGACTTGTCTGCATGAGTATTACAGGGGCAAAGAGGTCAACGCCCATCATGAAGATTCTGCTGGGACAGCCTTTCCATCCCACTTGGTTGTACAAGGAGAGGCCAGGCAAGGTGCCTTCAGGCACAATGGGATAGTACACATGAGCATCATAAGTATTGTGACCAGAGACCTGATATCAGATCACATTGCGATTCTCTTTTAACATAATCATCTACCAGATAGAACTGAATATAATAACGCAGAACTCAAAATACCATTCTACGGGAAAACATCTGATAGACAGACGGGTCTAAGAGGGAGAATGGTTCAGGAGCCGGAGTGTTTCCTAATGAGCCGACGAACTCGACAAAAGAGGATCGGAAAACGAACCAGGTCCAGGATAGACCCTTGGAGTTCCAAAACTTACAGTACGAGCGTCCAGAAACAGTGTCACACATTTTGTGTAACTGGAGCTCTGGATTGCAGAAGACAGTCAATTTTTGGACAACCAATTGGCAAACCAAAATTATATAGTACCCACCTAGTGAAGGACTTACACAAACTCGTACAAGGTACAAAATTTCTGGACTGGGTACTGTAAGAGAAAACAACAGGCAAGATACAATGCGCTAAAAGGCCCAATGGACCTTTCTATGCACCATGAGAAAACATTGTAATTAGAAAGTATATATGCTAATATCACTTGGGATTTTTTTTTCTGATGGGTAGTTTTTCCATAATCCGGAAAAAAGCGGTTTCGTGACGTCACGTTCACGTTGTAGTATATTTTTGGGTAGAGTATTCTTTGATATTTTGCCGCCAATATTGTTGCA
This sequence comes from Gonioctena quinquepunctata, assembly GCA_018342105.1. Classification (NCBI taxonomy): domain Eukaryota; kingdom Metazoa; phylum Arthropoda; class Insecta; order Coleoptera; family Chrysomelidae; genus Gonioctena; species Gonioctena quinquepunctata. The sequence continues at coordinate 56,726 of JAFIRS010004884.1, forward strand.
AAAATACCACTCAACCAAATTTCTTTTAAAAAAATACCCCTTCAGCTTCGCTGTCGGAGTATTTTTGAAGAAATTTGGTCTCGTGAATTTCTAGAACAATATTGACACCAAAATGTCCATCATTGGTGCGTACTACTTTGCTACTGTTTGAAACACAGACCATTCTACTGGATACTAGTGATACAAAGTTTGGCAACAAAGCCCGACGTAGTCCTTAGTCATTTCACGATTGTCAATGTGAAGTTCGGACGATTCAAACGTATATTTTCCGATTGGATGCCGAATGGAAAATTCTCATTGAGCAGCTAATCAGTAAACATTATGGCGTCGATGTACGTAAGCGAATCACAGTTAGTGTTCGAATTTAAATAATTGTTTCATTTTCATCGCCCAATTCTGAAGCTGGTATTTATCATTTTCGTGAAATTATTTCACATATCAATATGCTTTCGGCAGAAAATAATGGGTTGAGTTTCTTTTTCGTGCTTTGAATTACGAAAAACAGCAATGACATGTTTCTTGCTAATTCCTCTACCATACGATTTTCACTTTCTATTCTCCCATTCTGCTTATGTGTATAAGGCGAACTTAGTTCATAATTATGACCATGTGAAGCTGGTGAATTTCCATACTTTGATTCGCAAACTCTGTACCATTGTCAGATCAAATGGCTTTAAGACGTTTTTCACTACATCCCCAATAATTTCTAGTTTGTTCCAGTTTTTGTAGAATCTCATTTTTATGTTTGAGAAGTAGCTAGTATCTCAATTCGTCATTCCTATTACATTAATTGGCTCACATAAATATAGCACCATTGCAGAGGGTAATAGAACTACTGCATGGTGGGCTCTGTGAAATACTAGAGGAAGCTTTGTTCTTAGGCATATACCAAAGCAATGAAGGAATATTATGGTAATTTTCATACCAATACCTGGAAAAACTGGACTGGAAACGAAAGTCCCTAAGACATAGAGACCAATACGCATACAGGACCGGCAGCTCAACAGAAATAGCACTCCTCAGACTGGTAGAGAGAGTGGAGAACACGCTGGAATTGAGAGATTTATCTCTAGGAGCTTTTAACAATAGACTCAATCAGCAGGTCTCTTAGACAGAGAGGGGTCGAGGAACTTGTGTGGGTGGAAAGACTCAATGCTGAGAAACGGGATAATTCATACATCCTCCCAAGGGGGGAGATCTTTCTCCAGTCCTGTGAGATCTGGTCATAGAGGGACTATTCGAAGACGGAAACTAGAAGGCCTAGAACCCATAAAACTGTAAGGGGGAGGTCAAATATTTCTACCCTATAAACTAACCTGGACGAAAGTGACCAGATAAACGGAGACCACACTAATTGACGCTCCTTTGGAAAAAATGGGGACTAAGACTACTCACGGTAACCGGCTGTACAATATGCTGGTAAAGCCAACATATGCTTTCTTGATTACTATCGTTTCGGACGTCCATCGTCTTAATGTATTTAAAAGGTTTTCACGACGTTTCAAATGCTTGTATCTGCAATCATCTTCAGGTATTCAGGTATTCCCCTGAAGACGATTACAGATACAAGCATTCGAAACGTCGTGAAAACCTTTTAAATACATTAAGACGATGGACGTCCGAACCGATAGTAATCAAGTTACCACATCGTCTACAACCTTCAAACATATGCTTTCTTGATGTGGTGGCCAGAGACACAACAAATAAGCGCTATAACAAAACTAATCAGGGTACAAAGACTTGTCTGCATAAGTATTCTAGGGGCAAAGAGGTCAACGCCCGTCATGAAGATTCTGCTGGGACAGCCTTTCCATCCCACTTGGTTGTACAAGGAGAGGCCAGGCAATGTGCCTTCAGGCACAATGGGATAGTACACATGAGCATCATAAGTATTGTGACCAGAGACGTGCTAGACATGATATCAGATCACATTGCGATTCTCTTTTAACATAATCATCTACCAGATAGAACTGAATAGAATAACGCAGAACTCAAAATACCATTCTACGGGAAAACATCTGATAGACAGACGGGTCTAAGAGGGAGAATGGTTCAGGAGCCGGAGTGTTTCCTAATGAGCCGACGAACTCGTCAAAAGAGGATCGGAAAACGAACCAGGTCCAGGATAGACCCTTGGAGTTCCAAAACTTACAGTACGAGCGTCCAGAAACAGTGTCACACATTTTGTGTAACTGAAGCTCTGGATTGCAGAAGACAGTCAATTTTTGGGCAACCAATTGGCAAACCAAAACTATATAGTACCCACCTAGTGAAGGACTTACACAAACTCGTACAAGGTACAACATTTCTGGACTGGGTACTGTAAGAGAAAACAACAGGTAAGATACAATGCGCTAAAAGGCCCAATGGACCTTTTTATGCACCATGAGAAAACACTGTAATTAGAAAGTATATGTGCTAATATCACTTGTTTTTTTTTTCTGATGGGTAGTTTTTCCATAATCCGGAAAAAAGCGGTTTCGTGACGTCACGTTCACTAAAAGTTGATTTGGCATCGTTGTATGAGTTGCGAATCATGGAATTGTGACGTAATTACATTTGTTATTTGATACTTTGATAGGTTCGTTCGTTTGCTCCACGGAATAGAATATTATCAATAGTTTTTCTCTCTTCAGCTCTTTTTCTTGCATATATCTGATACGAGATACGAGACACGAGATATGCAGAGAACTGCTGCAAATGAACAAGCTCTCCATGAATGTTTGGTATTGAAAAATTTCGGAAATTATTTTCTAATTTTAATAACTATGAAAATGTCTAAAAAGTGCTATGTGCCCGGTTGTCTGAACACCAGTGAAAGTGAATCAAACTTTTGTAAAAAGCGGAAATATATGCTTTTGTGCAGAACATTCCCTGAACATCAAGGAACGATCTTTAATTTCACTCAATGCAGGTTTGCAAAATCATCGATCAGTACTGTATTTTATATCCAGTCCTATAAACATATTGTTCTTTGGTTCCAGCTGAAAGAAGATACTACGAATTGGGAATATGCTAGAACAACGGGATCCAAATTTATGTTGAAGAAAGATGTCTGTCCACATTTCAACCTGAAACGACATTGGTCTGACAATGTTTCATCATAAGTACATGACCTACCAACGATGAAGAAACCCAAACCAAGTGAAAACATCACTCCTTCAGCTAGTAAAACTGTGTTGAGTGACATTACATCCATGGGAAGCTAGTACATTATCAGATTCACCAAAATAACACCACCAAAAAAAATTCTGAGTATATTCCTAGTCAGTCTTCATCCGATCCTGATTGTTAAAATATCGAAGGACAGCAGCGCTAGCGCTTATCTATTGCACTTATAGAAAAGAAGAGTAATTTTATTTGGGGCTCCCTGAAAATGTTTACAACATTGTGAAATACATTACCAAAATTGAAGAAATTAAATATATGGATGTTCTGATAAGTTTAAAAAAGATACGGGTTGGGGATGTATACTCTCGATTGGCTGATTACTTTGATTTGAGTAAATCCAGTGTTCACAAGATTTTCACAAAAGCTGTGCCTATGATGGCAAATTGTTTACAAGAGCTTATATATTGGCCTGACATATCTGAAATTGAAAGAAATTTGCTGATCCCTTTCAGAGCTCGCTATAAGAAAGTTAATTCAATTATTAATTGTTTGGAAATTGATAAACCCTCTGATCCTGTTCGTCTGTCCATGACTTGGTCGGAATAGAAAAAATGCAATACTGTAAAATTTTTAATATCTGCTACGCCAAATGGCACAATACAATTTATTTCAGGATCATACGGTGGACGAATTCTTTAACGACTTTGTCGATAAGATCCATTTCTTCTATTTTGATTGATTGAAATTTAAAAATACTTTAAATAACTAGAATGTGCAGTATTATGTCAAAGTTTTCTGAGGTTTGTTGTCACATTCTCTTCATGAATGCCAATATCTTCAGGAATATTTTTTTTTCTATAGCTTTGTAACCATAGGGAAAATTTTTACCATAGAAAATGTAAGCCTGTATTTGCAAAAAATAAATGAGTAAACGTCTTTACCTTTGAATTAGTATCTCTCAACAAAGAATTGGTGTGAAATAAGTAAATAATTTTGCAAAAAATTTACGAAATTTGTATGAACATACTTCAAGTCTATTCATTCTAAATTATTGATTATATTTTCAGTAGTTCAAACTTAATAAATATTTGACTCATCACATGAAGGAAACACTAACAGGTACCGAATATGAATTTATTCATATTATAATACAAACAGACAAAGCCTACATATATATTCACAGTATAATGCATTTATGATTGATTATATCTAAACAATCACAGAACATCGAGAATATCTACATTGTACATTTTGTAAAAAAGTTTAAATAAAAGTATTGTTACAATAATATTTGGAACATTTATTGGTACATGCAATAATACATTCATGATGAATCGTAATATCGAGAATATCTACATCTTAAATTTCGTTAAAACAAGTATTGATACAGTAATATTTGGAACATCTATTAGAACATGCAATGATCCATTCAATACATTAATGATAAATTTCAACATCATAAATCTAGTTAGAGAAGCTTAGATACAAATATCGATACAATAAGTAATATTTGGTAAATGCAATAATCCATTCGATGAATTCCAACATCCAGAATATCTACAACATAAATAGAAGTATTAATACAGTAATATTTGGAACATCTATTGGTACACGCAATAAATTATCCATTCAATACATTACTGATAAAAAATAATTCGGCGAATACCCCAATGGATGAAGGTAAGTTCAACAGAAGCTTATATCCCCACTTCATTTTGAAGAATTCATCCATTGCTTGATCCATTCTGTGTAAACTGTACAGATGCTGATGAACATGAAAAAAAAAAATATGAAAGTAGTCCATGTTAGGTGGAGTTCTAATTAATTAGTAGAAAAAATTAAGTCTGCTCCACAGTAAGAAGCATTTATTTCTAGGAAAGAAAATAGCAATGCATTTCGGCAAAGTATTTTACCATCTTCAGGCTCTCTAAAATATACATAGAAACGATACAAGGGTGAACATCGTAAAAATTGGCACTTGGCACAAAAATAAACATAACATCACCGACTTACACAAACATTTAATTTAAAATGTCAACTCATTAATTCAGTTGATAACCTATGTTATATTAATCAGTTAACATTTCAACTTCAATGTTTGTGTAAATCAGTGATGTTATGTTTATTTTTGTGGTCATTCTTCTATCAACTTTTACAATGGTCACTCTTGTATCTTTTTTATGTAGATTTTAGAGAGCCTGAAGGTGGCAAAATACTTTGCCGAAATGAATTGCTAATTTATTCCCTAGAAATAAATGCAAAAAAAGCTTGATATTTTTTTCAAAGCATAAACCATAACTTTTTTAATGAAAAATCAAATTGGTTTCAAATATAAATTAGAAAAAAAGCAATCATTTTCACTTTATATTTCTTATGAAATAACCAGAGGTTGTGAAGTATCCCATGTTCAATTTTGATATAAAATATCATTTAACCAATATATTAGGAGTAATTTTGCTTGAAATAACTAAATAAAATAATCCTCACCTTCATTGGCAAATGCTCCACTGGGCCAATCAAAGGAGCTTGCGATCTCAGGGATTACACAGTTCTTTGATATATTCTGTGCATGTGCTGAAACATGAAAACAAAATCAAACATTAATATATATATGTATATATATATATATATATATATATATATATATATATTTATATATAATGCCTGTGGCTTCCCGTTTCCCATTATCTCGTTTGGGTGCCATAATTGATTTTACACCTAAAGTAATTTTCAAGTTAGGTTACACACGAATTCTTCATTTGTAATAGAGAGCCAAAACACCAATGTTCATGACCGTAACTCAAAAACTAACCGAAACCCCATAAAAACATGTACCCCTCATTTGACCCCTTTAGGGGATAAATTTCAAAAAGAAAAGCTCAAATACCAGTTTTCATTACTTCAACTAATGGTACATCCATACAAACTTTCACCCAAAATGATTTCTGAATATGCTTTCCTATTGAAGTATTCCTGCACTTGAAGATTTTTTCAAATTGAGCAGTTAAGGAGCAATAATTACTAGTCTTTATCGAATCTGAAATACAAACTTGAATAATCTGCAATACAAACTTAATTGGCAATCAGAAATACTGCCCTAAAATGAAAATACAAATTTATAATGCTAATTCATGGATAAATTTACGAAATAAATTTGTCATCACTTAATATGGATTTTGGTAAATCACATACTATTATGAAAATGTTATCAATTTGAGGTATCAAAGAATATGGTAATGGTTTGCCGAAAATTTCAAGTTTTTATTCGCTGATTGACTCTTTCAATGTGAACTCTTGCCCTTGCTATTTTGGCGTTTAATAAAGCTTCTTCTTTGGAAAATTGTGATTTATCCTTTAGAAAAGGTAACTGAATGATCCTCATGCCACATTCATCTGTAATATCTGTTATTATAAAACCTTTGTCTTTCATTATGTGATCTTTAAAAGCTTCCAACTTCTCAACTATTCCACTTTGTCTAAATATTTCCTTATCAGAACTCCTTCCACCATAAGCTTTCCTAATATATGTAATGAGACCACCAGGAGTGACTGCTGTCATGATTTTAATAGTATGCCTCTTTTTATATAGAGAATAAGTTTTAAATCTGCAACACAAACAACTCTGTTCAACTGGTATCACGGTACAGTCAAGAACTGCTCTGACATTCTGAAAAGGAGCGAAACATTTTGGCATATTTTCTGATATCTCATCCTTAGTTGGCCAAGTAATTGTTGTTTTCAAAATTGTTGCCAATATAATCAACGTTTCATGTGATATAATTCTACATATTGGCTTACTTATGTTGAAAAGAACCGATAGGACAACATACCTCATATCTGTTTTTAATTTAATGAATGTAAAAATTATGGATTCTCTTAATGAAAGTTTATGCTTACCCCATCGGTTCAAAAGATGTTAAATCAGTCATTGTAGTCAGTTACTTCTTTTCTGACTGCTTCTTCCAAAATTAGTCCTCTCTTCACTGGGTCAGTTAACAGGGGTTTAGATGCTCCTAAAGTTGTTTCAGCCAGAACTCCTTCCTCAGTTTTACATTTTGCGGTTTCATATGTCCTAGAAGCTGTTACTCGTCCAAACCATAACTCATACCAAGTAGAACATTTCGAGTGGTTTCTCGTTATTTGTTCAGCCGTTTCACATGCCGAATCAGTCATTTGTTCAGTCATAAACTCAATGAATTCATCTGCTGTGCTATTAGAATTTTTGTTTAGAAAATTGAGGGCCAATCGGTATATGGCTATATTTTCAAATGGTTTATTTTCGGAAAATGAAAATATTCCCCCAGTTCCTGATAAACTCTTCACTTTATTCAAAAATTATCCTTGTCTGTTTCTTAATTGAGTAATTTCTCTGTTCATTAGAGCCTTCAATTCAATAATTTTATACTCTTTCCCCATTGTTGATAATTTTGATTTTTTCCAGTAGCATGTCTGTGAAGTTACAGAGGGTTCTTCACTTCTTCTATGGAGCCACATCAAAAATGCCAGTCCATGTTTACATCCACCTGGAAAACACAATGCATCGTATGAAACACATATTCTCCGATTCAGTTTTAGAAACAAATGTTATGCATCTTCCCAAAATTTCAAGAGTTTTTTTGTTCTAACTTTTTTGTCCCAACTCACAAATTCTTCAAATATAAATATATTTGAAGAATCTCATCTGAATTGTCAAAACATTTTTTCAATATACACATACCTTCAGAGGCCGGACAGTCTAAACACTGACATTCTAGGACATTGCTTCTTCGTCTACTTGCACAAAACAATTATAAAAAAATTGTGGATTTTATGTTCCGGTGTGAGCTTTGCTTTCACATTGCAGACGTTTTCTTGGCGTTTCAACTGTTTGTAGCCAACAGCATTATCACCACTGGAGTCACTGGTAGATCTGTGGAAAGATAACATGTGTTGATTTACTTTTTTGATGGGAATAAGTCAGTTGAAATATGATCTCCAAATTCATTTCTGCTATACAGGGTGAGTCAACATGATTCCCGTGGTTCATTGCTCCTTAATGTATCACTATTTCGATTTCTTATATTTTTTTTGTCAAAGGGACCATCTAAGACCACCTTTTGAAATTATTTTCATTCATACAGGGTGCATCATTGATGCGTGGCTAACCAAAGTTGTTCTTTTTCAAATGAAACACCCGGTATATTTTCATATATATCCGATCGGCTGTTCCATTGGCTGCTCAACGATTTTTTCAATTTTGAATTTTGTTGCGGCGTTGCCGAGTTATTCAAAAGGAATCTATTTTGTAGACTTCTTTTCGAAAAATTACCTATTTCACACTTTGAAATATTTAGTAAAGATAATTGGGGAATCGTTGGTCGATATGATGATGTTCATTGAGAATTTGCAATAAATTGTACAGGATGTTCGACACAACAACACAAACTTATCCATTTTCAAACATCGGTATTTTGATTTTTTCAAATGGAACACCCTGTATATTTTCATTTAAGTCAACTCCTTTTTAATGACTCTACACTTTTCATCCCCAACGTCATGTACCTTAAACAACCTGTTTCCGAGATATTCTGGTTTAAAGGAATTGTTCAATATCAAATCAACAATTCTATAGATATTTTTATCTACATGTTTGTTCTTAGAAAATACTGATACTGAATGATGTTTCAATAATTTTTTTCCATCTTCAAAAGCATTCTTGGCAACTCATGAATAACTATCATACCAAAAGAAATTTTTAAATGTAACTATTTTTTCTTCTTTAGTTATCCATGACTACCGCTGAAAAAATGACTATCGGAATTTGTAAATAGAGGTAACTGTCAAACTACAATCCAGTTGTGTTAAAAATTATTGTGGCATTATGAATTATCGTTTAGAGGACATGGTTAAAATGGTGTATGCTTTGGGGGAAAGTGATGGCAATTGCTTACTGGCATCTAGATTATACGAACAAAAGTTTCCTGAGAGAAGACATCCAGACCAGCGAGCATTCCGAGACCTAAAAACAAGATTTGAGGAAACCGGAAAAGTATTTTACAAAAAGTTTGAACGTGCTTGTCCTGTAACGAATGATGAAAATGCTCTTGATATTGCATTGCATATTACCGAGAATCCCCATGTGAGTACACTTATTTTGAGTAGGGAGTTGGGAATATCTCAAAGTAGTGTTTCTCGGATGGTAAGAAAATGCAATTACCATCCATATCATATGCAGTTAATGCAAGAGCTGACTGAAAGATATTTTCCAAAGCGAATGCGGTTTTGCCAATGGGGTGTAGATAAAATCAACCAAGAACCTGATTTTTTTGAGTATGTTCTATTTTCGGACGAAGCCACGTTTCACAACAATGGCCATGTGAATCGGCATAATATGCACTATTATGCATCTGAAAATCCTCATTTTGTTAGATATGTCAATCACCAACAACTTTGGTCTCTGAATGTTTGGGAAGGTATCATTGGACGGCGTGTAATTGGGCCCTTTTTTTTCAACTGACATCTCAATGGAAGAAAATATCTAAGATTTCTGCGAAGTCAGTTATCAAATTTAATAGATGATATTCCATTGGCAATAAGGCAGAGAATGTGGCTTCAACAAGATGGCGCGCCTGCACATTACCACACTGATGTGCGGGAATACATTGATAATGAATTCCGTGAAAAATGGATAGGTAGAGGAGGACCAGTTCAGTGGCCTCCAAGGTCACCGGACCTTACAAAAATGGTTTTTTTTTCTATGGGGATAGATTAAATGGGTTGTCTATCAAACTCCGCCAACAACTCCTGAAAATATGAAAGCAAGAATTCGTACTGCTTTCAGGGAAATTTCAGATGACATGCTGGCACATGTGGATACTAATTTTCGAAACAGATTGAGAGTGTGTATTGGTGAAAATGGCAGGCACATTGAACATTTGCTGCATTAATTATTATTTTCTGTTAGATTCGAATAAATATGATTTTTATGCAAAGTTTAATTCCAAATATGATACCAATCTTTTGGATGTAGAATATCTCGGAAACGAGTTGTTTTAGGTACATGACATGGAGAGTTATTGAAAAGGACTTGATTTAAATGAAAATATATAGGGTGTTCCATTTGAAAAAATCAAAATACCGATGTTTGAAAATGGCTAAGTTTGTGTTGTTGTATCGAACATCCTGTACAATTTATTCTAAATTCTTGGTATTCTCAATGAACATCATCATATCGACCAACGATTCCCCAATTATCTTTACTAAATATTTCAAAATGTGAAAAAGGTAATTTTTCGAAAAGAAGCTACAAAATAGATTTCTTTTGAATAACTCGGCAACGCCGCAGCGGAATTCCAAATTGAAAAAATCATTGAGCAGCCAATAGAACAGCCGAACGGGATATATGAAAATATACCGGGTGTTCCATTTGAAAAAGAACAACTTTGGTTAGCCACGCATCAATGATGCACCCTGTATGAATGAAAATAATTTTTGAAGGTGGATTTAGATGGTCCATTTGACAAAAAAAATATAAGAAATCGAAATAGTGATACATTAAGGAGCAATGAACCACGGGAATCCTGTTGACTCACCCTGTATACCTAACACAAATGGCTTACCGTTTCGTTTTCACATTTTTCATTTCAGCACTCAAAAAATTCATGTTTGTTAAATAAAAAGAGTCAATCATCTCATAATCCACCCTTGGCAAATTTTCCGAACCTGCTTTTACGAAGCCTTGTTCTATTATAAACACCCCAAATCGTTTATGATATCAAGAAATCAATATGTTGTTTAAAAATAAATATTAACCTCAACTCTCAATATTATTCCATGAGAATCAGAACTGTCTTTAAGTTTTGCGGTGTTGCCAATGATCGCTCTTCATCAAAAGGAAGGCCCGTTCAGAAACTTTGAATGTTTTAAATAAAGAACACCGTTGTTGAAATGGGATTTTTTTCATGAGTCTATCAATAAACAGAGATTAATTATATATTAATGGGTGTATATCAAGCAGTGAGCTACATTTTGACAAGAACAATAATGCGTGTTTCTGAACGTGGGATTAGGGAGGGGGTAGTTTTCGATGATCGTGACGTCACGAGTACACTTTCAAACGCAATATCTCTTCGAAATAAGAAATATATGATGGCATTCTAAGTCAATTGGACGTTTCTGTATGAAATACAATCGACCTATATAAGTTTTGGAATTTATTTATCCTAAATGGAAAAGGTCCATTGTCATCGGATGCCATGGCCAAATGAGCCTACGGGTGGAGTTTTAGTGGGTACATCTGAGTCGGGCAAGGACCCAGAGTTTCCCACATTACCGAGATGTGTCCATAAATATTTCCCTCCGCCTTCACAAAAAAAAAAAGTATTCTCCTGTCAGCAGTCTTTGTGGAATGGAGTTGATATACTCTCTGCATTTTTGAAAATTGGCAGTCTTCAAAAAAAAAATATTGTTTCTTTAATGTTGACTGCAACAAGCACTTGTTGTTTTATCCTCTTTCTTCGGAAACAAATGGTAAATTGGTTGGTTCCATCTTTAATGCTGACTGCAACAATTTTTTTTCCAGATCATACATACTTCAGCAAAAAACTTCTGTGTAATAATCGATCAAAATTTGAATTATCCTTATCATCTTCTATACGATTTTAGGGGGATCGATATGGCTTTTCAGCCTCTCCGTATCTTGACCTATGAAATCTTTTGTATATTATCCTTCATCTATTCAATAACCGAGAATCCATGAGAAGTGTATCAGTTTCCCTAAGTTCTTGCAGTCTGAAGGCGTTAATGAAACCCCTTCGAGGAACATAAGCCTTTTGCAAAATAGCGCTTGGCAGTCGCAAAGCAGGTGTTCTGCAGTTTCAGCGAAGTTCTCTCAGTAACGGCACAGTTCACTGCATCATCGATGTTTTTTTTAACCGACGAAACCAAAAGGAGGAGGTTCTCTCGACCCGTATATTTTTTTTTTAAACGACGAAATCGAAAAGGAGGAGGTTTTCTAGTCGACGCTATATTCTTTTATGTATGATCACGCATAACTTTTCACGAAGTAGTCCGATTTCAATAATTTTTTTCATTGCATAGGGTGTACTTCGAAGTTGGTCCCATATAGAATAAAAAAATGCCACCTGGGGTAGCAAAATGGAGGATATTGATCGTTCACCCTCTGAATGTTGGCCCGTTAACCGATTCTATCAGGCATAACATTGTATTTGGGTTATCCGATTTAGATGATTCTTTCTTCATTGTATAGGGTATATCTCAAAGTTTGTCATATTTGTATTTAAAGGAGAATTATCCACCCTTAAGGGTAGAAAAATAGGGTTGATTGATTTTCCACGTGTGAACCGATTCTCTTGGCAACATATGTAGTTCTGATAACACTACAACATAATGGATATCTCAATTGTCAATTGTGTGAGTAGTAATTAGTAGATTTTTTGCCACAGAAAATTTAAAAATAAAAACTTTTTTTAAAAAAAAAATTAAACCGACGAAAAAAATAAACAGGAAAGCAAAAAATAACTAGCTCCCATACTAATGTAAGTAACTAATTTTGAGTCGGCGCCAATCAAACAATCAACGAAAATCATTAAATTTCTTGAAAAAAAAATATCAAAACGTAACCGCGCATCCCGCCGCCATCATTTTACGCTTTACCTAATATTCAATTGCTAGTTTGTTTGGCGCCAACTCAAAATTAGTTACTCACATTAGTTTAGGAGCTTAGTAATTGGGACTGAAAGGGTTATTTTTGCTTTTCAGTGAATTTTTCGTCGGTTTAATTTTTGTTAAAAAAGTTTTTTTAGGGGGAGCAGTCCCGTTATCAGTTTCAAGTCTTTCTTGTCCAACTCATTTGTGTCGAGTACTGCTGGATTTTTTGACCACCATACTAATGATGCTTATGTGATGATTGACCAATAATAATTTTGGCCCCAAACCCCATATCTTATCAAATGCTCTGCGACACGTCCAGGTCGCCGCTATAGCCTTGAAATAATGAGATTGATATGACTGTTCATATTAGTCTTTGGCCGAGATATAACGCCCAAATATTTGACTTATTTGAAAAATTAGCTGAGTTCCATTCAGGATCCGCTATCAGTTTGTACTTCCGCCTCCTTGTGAATGGAACCAGCACTGTTTTCTTAGGATTTACATTCAGTCCCCCTTTGCGCACCAGCTTCTGATTGTTTGGACCGGCCTGCATGTGATTGGATATTATCCCGTCATGTTTGCCCATAATAATAATGAATGACCAGGTCATCGGTGTAACCTTTTAGTCGTAATTCCAGATTCATTGTCAAAACAATAAGACGCCCGGCGATCAAATCCGAAACATTGAAACAACTCACTGAGTAAATATGAGAACCACTAGCATTTATCATCAATGAAAGTATCACTGCAGGAGTATTTCAAAAAAAATTCAAACAGCATTGTATTTTCAATATTGAAAAATGGGGACCACAAAAATGTTACCAACTACAGACCCATTTCGGTGATAACTTTGCCAAAATATTTGAGAAAATCTTACAACAACGGCTTTCTGAGTACCTTGCAAAGTATGAATTACTCTCTGAAAAACAATTTGGACTTCGTGATGGCATCTCCGCCCAAAATGCAATTTTGAACCTCACCTCCAGCCTGGACAGGAGTAGACCATATCTATGTGTTTTCTTTGATTTATCGAAAGCCTTCGGCACAGTAAGCCATGCCCTACTACTAGAACCAATGGAAGACATGAGAATCAGAGGAAATCAACTCAATTTATTTAAATCATATTTATCGAATCGATCCCAGAACGTGAAAATAAATAATACACTTAGTAAAATCCGAATTATAGAGTACGGCGTACCACAGGGCACTATTCTAGGACCAACACTCTTTAATATATACCTGAATGGTCTATTCTCTGTCCAGAGCTGGGGTTGATGTCCTTGCCCTGTTTCATATATTTATTTCCTCCCCCTTTCCATGACGTCTTTGGGGGTATTATTCCCGTGCTCACTTAAGGTTTTTTATCGACAATTTCCCGATATGAAATGCTATTGAGCAGCGTTTTCCTCTGTGATTTGCCCCTCTCTGTCCCTTTTTAATTCTCAATATGTCGCCCATATACGGGCTCCGTATGGGGAGGATTCAGGGTTACCCCCATGATATTTCCCCTTTTTCTGCTTCCGGGGCTCCAAATATTGGGCTTAGCCGGGCTAGTTTGGCGGTTTCTTTCCGCTTTCTTATTTGTTTTTTTTGTGTTGGCCGAAAGTCTGTTTGGTGTCGGGTGGTTTCCCCAAACATGATTTTCGTGCTTTATTTCGACCCTAGTACCTCAAAACGATGTGTTCTTTTTTCTTGGCCCCCATGAGTATTATCGCCTCAGTTTATCGGTGGCTGCCTTTTTTCATCATTATTAAAATTTCCCTATCGTTTTGGTATTCCTCTATTTACCTGATTTTTGCGTTATTTTTGCCCTCTCAATCTTTTTTTTGGATAATCCCCATTTGCCGTATTAAAGCTTTTTTCCCTCAGGAAATAGGACCAAATTTTTTTTCCGCTATTCGCTTTTTTCACTGCTTAATCCTTTTTGGGAAACAAATTTCCTATCGGACATCAATTTTTTTTTTTGATTTCCTCTTCTAGTCAGTTCTTTTGGACCCCGTATACTTTACCTGGCGATCTTTAATAAAGGTCTATGGGGTACCGGACCACCTTGCAGTTTTTCCATATTTTTAAATTTTATATCCTGGAGTAATTTGTTGTATGTCTACAGTGCCATGGGGGGTATATTTTACGGCCTCCTTTATACCCCGGGGGAATTTTATCTGGACCTAGTGCTTTTCCCGTTTTCAGTCTATTTGTCACGTCATTTAAGTCCGATAAAATAAAGGTAGGGGGGATTTCCTTGTGCCTCGCTTCTCACCCAAAGTCCTCCGCTTGATTAGGAAGAGTTTTTCACGAATTTTCTTTTTTTTTTCTGCTTCCCGCTTGCGGGGGGGGATTTTTTAACAGGTGCTTCCCGCAATCTGGTAAACCCATATGTCCTACCCCTTT